>BQNB010051280.1:0-23884 GCA_026074375.1 Tanacetum coccineum
TTTTCAAAGTGTGAATTTTGGCTTTCAAAGGTATAGTTTCTTGGTCACGTGATTGATAGTGAAGGCATTCTCGTGGACCCAGCTAAGATTTAGTCCATCAAGAATTAGGCATCGCCCAAGACACCGACATAAATTCATCAATTTCTAGGTCTTGCTGGCTATTACCGATAATTTATCGAAGGTTTCTTAAAAATTACCAAGCCGATAACGAAGTTGACTCAAAAAAGCGTGAAGTTTTATTTGGGTGAAAAGGCAGAAGCTTCATTTCAACTATTGAAGCAGAAATTGTTTAGTGCACCGATTTGGCTTTACCCGAAGGTAGTGAAAACTTCGTGGTTTACTGTGATGCTTCTCACAAAGGGTTGGGCGCAGTTTTGATGCAAAGGGAGAAATTCATAGCTTACGCATCACGCCAACTCAAGATTCATGAGAATAATTACACTACACATGACTTAGAGCTTGAAGTTGTAGTGTTCGCTCTTAAAATGTAGAGACATTATTTGTACGACATGAAGTGCATTGTGTTCACTGGTCATAAGATTTTGCATCATATTCTTGATCAAAAGGAGTTAAACATGAGACAACGTCGATGGTTGGAAGTGTTAAGTGACTACGACTGCGAGATTCGTTATCATCCGAGGAAGGCGAACGTGGTGGCTGATGCACTAAGTCACAAGGAAAGGATTAAGACACTATGAGTTCGATCCTTAGTTATGACTATTTGTTTAAATCTTCCTAAGAGGATTTTGAATGCTCAAGCTGAGGCAAGAAAAGAGGAGAATTATTGAACTAAAGATTTATGTGGTATGATTAAGAAGCTTGAACCCTGTGCTGACGGAATGTTTTGTTTAAGGAATAGGAGTTGGATACTCTGTTATGGTGACTTGAGAGCTTTGATTATGCACGAGTCGCATAAGTCAAAGTATTCAATCCATCCTGGATCAGACAAGATGTACCAAGATCTGAAGAAACTGTATTGGTGGCCCAATATGAAAGCCGAGATTGCCTCCTACGTCAGTAAGTGTTTGACTTGTCCCAAGGTCAAGGCCGAATACCAAAAACCATCTGGTTTGTTGGTTCAACCTGTGATCCGGTGTGGAAATAGGAAAACATTACAATGGATTTCGTTACTAAATTGCCAAAGACGTCGACTGGACAAGACATAATTTGGGTAATTGTTGACCGCCTTACTAAACCCGCTCATTTTCTACTAATGACGGAGAACAACTCAATGGAAAAGTTGACTAGACAATACTTGAAGGAAGTAGTCACGAGCCATGGTGTGCCCGTTTCGATCATTTCTGATCAAGATGGTAGGTTCACATCTTAATTCTAGAAATCACTTCAGAAAGCTCTAGGTACTTAATTGGATATGGTACGGCTTAACACCCTCAGACCGATGGTCAAAGTGAAAGGACCATCCAAACCCTCATAGACATGTTGCTGCTTGTGTGATCGATTTGGAAAAAGTTGGGATAGGCATCTACCCTTGGTAGAATTTTTGTACAACAATAGTTAACACACGAGTATCAAGGTTACACCATTCGAAGCACTGTACTGCATAAGTTCCGATCGCCTGTCTGTTGGGCTGAGGATGGAGATACTCAGCTTACTGGCCCAGAGATTGTTCATGAAACTATAGAAAAGATCATCTAAATCAAGAAACGTATTCAAGCTGCACATGATAAACAGAAGAGCTATGTAGAAACTAGAAGAGGGGGGGTTGAATAGTTTACAAGTTCGTCTTACGTTTTAAAAGTTTGCTTTCAAAAATGTTTAGATCTGAGTTATATGTTTAACCAATCCACAATATGAACAAGCAATAACTATCTAAATTAAAACTAGATAAGGAAAGGAACAACCAAACCAAGACACCAAGATTTTATAGTGGTTCAGCTACGAAGCACCTCTTCACCCTACTCCACTCCCCGAGTATCCGACTCGAGATTTCACTATGTCAACAAGCTCTCTTTAGGCGGAGAAAGCCGTTTACACGTCGCTTACGTTATTTTTCGACACTAAGCTAGATGTCGAGTCCTAATCTTAGCTAGAACCAATCTACCACTTCACAATCAATACACAATCACTAGATCTACACTATCGGATTTACACTCAATCTGAATCACACATTTATACAAGATAATTACAATAGAGATTTGATACTTAGAAGAAGAGAGGAGAGATCACTAAATAACAATTCGTTTCTTGGCGAATACGAATGTTCTTCTCTTGCACTTAATAGAAAGGAGGGATGAGAAGAAGATATTAGATCACTTGAAAAAAGATATAAGAATGTTAGTGATCAAGAGATTTATAGAGAGAAAGAAGTTTTTTAGAGAGAAAAAGTTATCTGAAAAATTCATGCAAAGAGGTGTGTTTTTCAGTTGGGAATGGAGCAGTATCTATAGGCAGGAAAACCCAACGCTCATTGCAGGCGGTCCTGGCGGTATTAGATATATCTGGGGGCCGCCAGATCTATAAGGGGGCCGCCCAGTAGACTACGCTCCTGTTTTTGTCTTTTTGTGGGGAAGGTTGTATCTCTTATGGAACCTTCCATTTTGAGAGGAAAATTTGAATTTCAAATTTAAGTTTTAAATAAAACTTTTCTTTTAATTAGAAAATATTTTGTATATATATTTTTGTGAAAATACTTTTGTAAAAATGTGATGGTTAAGAGAAAAATATTTTCTTGATCACTAATCATGCTTACTGATTTGTTTGTCATACTTTAAGTGATTACTAATCTTAAAAATAGAATTTTACGATTAATAATTTGTAAACGTTTATTTTTATCGTAAACGTTTTTACATTTTGTTATTATCAAAACATTGAGAGATCGAAAAATATAAATAACAATTTTTAGGCAATTATTTGTATTAACAATCTCCCCTTTTTTGATGATGATAAAATATAATCTCATTTTGTATAAAAATAAAATTTAAAAGTTATTAATGAGTTTTAATCCATTTCTCCCCTTTTTTGTCGAATTCAAAAAGGTTGATCGTCAAGTAGTTGTCGGAAGAAAGAAATCAACGATATCAAGACTCCCCTTTGATGTATGATCCCCCTCGTTCGGGGCACCAAGGGATCGATCTTACAAAAATTGTTTGCTACAAAACAAAGTTAGAGGTACAAGTGCAAGACAAATATCTTTTAATCTATCAAGACTCCCCCTTGATGTATGCTCCCTCTTGTTCGGGGCACCAAGGGATCGATCTTACGAAAATTGTGTGCTATAAAACAAAGTTAGAAATACAAGTGCAAGACAAATATCTTGTAAAGCAACACGTGATTTTTAAGTCACCTAAAAGAGAGTTTCATTAAACCAACAAGAAACTCATACAATAGCAAATGCAACTAATACATTCATACAACATAAAATAAAACTGGATCTAATACGAGCTAAGACAAATTCATACAATATTTGTATGAATCATTACAATAGAAAGTAGATAATTATAAAGACATAATAAGGTATAGACCTACACTAGTGAATTCTTGAAGATTAGAAGATGTCATAATCAAAAGATGAGTTGTTTATTATTAGGTGAACTTGAGCTTTTGAGATTGATCAATTATGGTGAGGAGGTTATTATTAAGAATGGAAATTGAGTGGAAGGACCAATGATGAGAGATTTGATACGATTTAGGTCATCTTTTAATGTATCAAATAGATTTCGAGTATCCAAGCAACAATGACAAAATTTCGAATGAAAGTTTACTTGTTCTAAAGAAGGTAGAGGGATATATGGTGAGGTAGAAGATGAAGGATATTGTAAGTAGACTCGTGGAGGAAGAGGAGGTGAGTCATTTTAGGAAGGAGGTAATGATTTTAGAGTGGATGTTTTGCGTTTCCATACTTGTCTTACTGACATTCTTGGTTTTCTAGAGAAGTTGGAATGGTGGTTTGAGCAAGACATTGATGATGAAGAAGATTAGGATGAAGAAGGTGATGGTGGTAGTAAGGTGTGAGGGTTTGATGATTTAAATAATGCAAGGGGTAGTATAACACGACAAAGCATGGTGTGGATGGAAGAGGATGCCAAGGATGGTTTGGCTAAACAGGGAAATGACAGCTTGAGAATGTAGGTAGGACGGTCAAAGATACAGAAAAAGAGGTAAACTCAAAATTTTTGTTCCCCCCTGGTGGCGGTCCCATATTACCAGGCGGTCCCAAATACATTATGGGGCTGCCGGGTATTTAAGGAGGCCGTTTTTTGGAAGAATGAAAATATCCAATTTTTCCTTTTTCTTAAGTCCAGTGATTTCGGCATCTACCAAATTCAAGAATCCACTAATTCAGGCAATAATATGTAGTTCTAAACTAGCATGCAAATCATTTAGCAAGTAGTGTCATTGTTCGCATGTCACATTTATAATTATTTTGCTAATCATAGAGCGTTGGTAAAGTGGGGAAAATTATCCAAGTTAAATGCAATTATCACTTGCCATTACTAGTCCTAATAATAGAAAGATATAATGTATTAATCAAGAAAGATAATAATAATAATAATAGTTTCTTAGTAGTTGTGCCAACATGTTCACTTCTGTTTTCCAGCCATCATGTTCTTGAGAGCTTGTCCAATTGACCTTAACCCTTCACAGTGAGCATCTCGTTGTTGTGTTTGAAGATTAATGGTTTCGGAGAGATGGGTGTTCAAGTAATGACTTTCATGAGGAGGGTTTTGATGGATGATATGTGCTTAATTACACATATCTTTTACCTCTAAAAACGAGCTTAGAGTTAGAATGAAATGATTCATCATCATCATCATCATCTTCATCAATGGGATCATCCAATGGATGAGATGAGGATAGATGATTTAGAGTGGTGGAGGAGGAGCTAGCATTTGACTCACGAAGTCTTTTCTTGCCACGATCCGATTGTGTCTTTCGCTCATAGTGAGGAGCGAGGGGATGCATGACTTGATCATGTGAGATATATAGATCAACTGCTAGCTCAGGAAAGACGGACACAACATGTTTGAACAATCTAGTCAAAAGCATTCTGTAAGGCAAGAGTTCCTTAGGTTTGCTTCGAGTCTTTTCCATTCTTTTAAGAACAAAGAATGCTAGATTGTATCGAGTGCAGGTTTCAATGCAATAAAGCATATAACAAAGACAAGCGAAGACATGATCCTTATGACCTCCTCGACAAATGGTGTTTTCACGAATGATATCAACCCATAGTTTCATATGAGGTTGAATTTCTCAAGTTAAGATTTCGTTTTTGTTAACAATCATGGTTTTCTTGTTTTTAGTACTAGTGACTTGACCTTGTATAGGAATTTGAATGAAGGACTTGACGACACTTGGGGATGGAGGAGTGGTTTTATAATGACCTTTACTAGGAACACTTACTGACAAGTAGTCGAGTGACCACATGTCGGTGTGTGATGCTTGACCTTTGAATGGTATCTTTAATATTTGACCGAATTCCTCAAGAGTGAGAGAGAATGACTTACTTTGTATAACAAAATTGACCACAAAATAACCCGTGAAGTTATAATCAAAAGTTAATTGACTATAGAACTCGAGAATAAAACGAGGAACAATTTGTTCGTTTAAGTTTAACAAACAATCAAAGTCAATCGATTCAAACTTAGCACGGATATGACTCATGTTTTCAAAGTTTTGACTCACAACCCTACCCTCATGAAATTATAGATTTTCAAGATTTGCATTTTGTTTCTTAAGGGTTGATTAAATTCACTTGATATGAGTGGAATGTAGTTTCGAGTCTTTTGATGATCTAGTGAGGTAATTGGAGGCATTGTTACCTAAAATAAAACAGTTAAATCACACTTTAATATCTTACATATGTGTTGGTATTTTAAGTTTGTGCCTAGTGTGTGCCTAGATGTAACAAAGATGGAGTAACGATTAACTTGACCTAAACATAAAATCCTAAGAGTTAATCCAAACGCTCCTTAGTTTGATTTTGCTCATCTAAACAAGTCGAGAAATACATATGAATTATGTATCTCGAAATTTGTTCATGAGATCATTATGCATGTGTTTGAAAATGTTTTTAGGTTGTATTAACAATACATAACAACAATTTTATTATGTTCCTAACGTGAGTGATTTGAAAATAAAATTAGGGTTTTGGTTCAAAATCAAATTTTCAACAAATTCACTAATGTATGCAAATCATATGTCTACGGGAAGCATATTAGTTATACATTGTATCCTAGTAGTCCAAATTGTATGAAATTGAAAGAAAAATCGAAAATCCCTAATTTTAATTTTTGGTGTTCATCATGAACCCTAGACTCAAATTGAAAGAAAAAATAGATGAAATAACTTATAATTGATGATATTTAAGATGTTGTGAATGATTGTAAGTGTTGATTTTGTTTTCAATTTGTGTTTTGATGGGTGATTTTGAGTTTTTGGGTTGTTTGAGTCGTGTTCGTTACTTGCAGCACAAAGGGGGTGTTTGTTTTTGTGGTTTGAATTTTTTTGACTAAGTGTTCAATATCAAGTTTTGCTGATGGCGGTCCCATAACGCCTGGCGGTGTAACACCCCCAAAATCAAACAAGCAGCGGAACAGGTAGCATTGGGGTGCCACGTCATAGTACTAAACACAAGATATAGGAAACGACCTCCAAAGAGACGTTTTTAAAATAGATAACATTCTATGCATACAAAATATTAGAGTTTCCATCATGGTCCTTACAGTTTGACAACAAGTCCTAAAAGTTCCCAACATTTGAAAGTTTCATCCATAGACATAATTCAAAAGACAACATAAGTTTTAAGAAATAAGTTTAACATTTTTGCATCGAATTTAAGGAAAACACGGAAATCCTTCCAAGTGATATGCAAACGTGACTCCCATCCGAGCTTATGCCTTATTATTTGAGATAAAACATGCAAAACGTCAACAACAAAGTTGAGTGAATTCATAGGGTTAGTATTAATAAATTTTATGGATCACAAGATTTAAGTATTTGCAGACAAGAGAAACAAATTCACCAAGTCTAGATGAAAACAATATATTATTGCCTTAAGCTCATGACACCGAACCTTAACATGCATTATGATCAAACCAGTAATCGAGGTTTGTGCCCCAAAAAGAAATACAAATGCTGCCAAACATCTTACGAACTACTTCAAATGTAAATGCGCCAATGGTCAACATGAAACCATAATTCAGACGGGGATTGTCAGTCCCGATAGATCTATCCACAACATTCACGTTTACCCAGCTAGTAACTAACGGTTCATGATAAAAGGGGACTTAATGGCAAGGGTACTTAGGCAACAATATAATCACGAAATAGCATACAATTTTGAAATGTACTTGTGTCCAAAAGAAATCAAGCATGTAATCTCACCCTGAAATTTTGTAAAACAATTAAGTAGAAAAAGGGGCTATGAACTCACCGAGTAAGAAGTGGTCGGAAAAGAAGTCGAATAAAAGGAACGAGCACCGACGAATCAACCACGACCTAAATATAAGTGGTCCGCGATTAGAAGGAATAAAGGTCGAGAAGAAAATGCAATAGTAAATATTTTTACTACATATATATAATTATATACTATAGAATCCATAAGTGCGCCCTATGTTCTATTTGTTAAGACGTTCTCATTAATAGTATTTCTCTCGTTATTAATTTACGCCACTTTTCTGAAAAGTTTCTATTTTTAGCAGGTTACTATTTTAAGAAAGTTTCTATTATTAGAAAGTTTCTATTTTTAGAAAGTCCGGATATGTTATGATATTAATTACCGACTAATAAAATGTTAAGTTTCCGTCAACCTCCGACGCACCAATAACTTGTATATACTTATCCATATTTTTCCTTGTTAATCTTATACACATATATATAAAGTTTCTAAAATAGACTTACCATTTTTTAGACATAACCGAAACGCACCCAATAATATATATATCACCTAATTACCTCCGATAACATTTTACAAGCTCAAACGGACTCTAAAGCGCTCCGACTACTACGTTTTTAATAAAAATCAGCAACCCCTATTTATTTTTTTACATGTTTGACCCCTTTTTTTTATCAATTCTGACCCGTCCCAAACGACCCATTAGAATACATTTTCACGACTCGGACTCTAAAGCATTTTTATGTAAAACGACGTTCCGGACAACTTTTTAGTTTTGTCCAAGACCCGAAAATCGACCGAAATGGGTGAAAACGCACTCGCATCAGATCTGATGCAGTGGGTTAATTATGAAAAACGCAGATTTGACACAAGCTTTTAAACCCGTTATTACTCGTTTTTAGACTTAGAAAACCTCGCGGGGAAGTAAAACATCATTCTAAACAACTTTTTAGTTTTAGTCGAAGGCCGGTTCGGGCCAGAAGAGGCCCAAAACGGCTCACGAAAACTGCATCAGCAAGCGTTAGGAATATTTAGTTCAGATTTTTGTTTCATAATTTTCTAAACTTCCGGAGACCATAAAATCTTCGTTTTTAGGAGTTATGGGACGCACGAACTATCGACTCGAAGCTACAAACGACCACTATCATATTTTTATACCCAAAATCAGATTTTAGCATTTTTACCTAGCCGAAATTGACCCACTAATTTTCTGCATTAACCTACCCGTTTCGAAACACAACCAAACGCCGTTTTCACCACATCACAACTTCACAAATACTCCTAACTAACCTATCTCCTTCCACTAACCCATCAAACTAATTTCAATCACCTCAATAACAATTTAGCACTTAAACACATGGATTCCATAATATATAAAAATTTACAAATGCATATATAAACATAAGAAAATAATAATTAAAGAGGGTTTTTAGAAGGCTCACGATGCTAGAAAATGCAAGAAAAATAATCAACACGAAACCTCTCCTTGACCCCTTGAAATAGACGAACCAAACACCCCTTAAATAATCAATCCCTTGATTTTTATTAACCCAAATTTTGTATAACCCTTAATCTTCAATCCTTAACCTCAATTCTTCACCCAAAACTTCAAGAACTCAAGAAAAAAATCAAGATTTTAGAAAAATCCTTGCATGGTGTTTTCTCTTAGAAAAAATTAGTACGTATTAAACTAAAAAAAATGCAATTCTTTCAAACACATCAATGAATAGCTAGAAAACTTTTTTTCTTTATTTATGATATTTTATATGTTTCGGTGTTTTTCTATTTGGTTGTACAATATAATTTCAGGCCGACAATGAAAAATCCACTAAAAAGTCTTCGTGTAGATTTTGGATATGAATAGATACTGTTAAATCTTTGTTTGGAAGTAAAAAATTGTTTACGTTTGTTGTGTTTTTAAAATATAAGGTTTAGAGGTATAAAGTTTAAAGGATTATTTCTTTATTTTTTAAAATTATAATAAAACTTGTAAATCATAAATTTACACTTAACTCCATATAATTTATTTAAATTAAAAACCACTAAAGTTTTATTAATTACCTTCTCTTTTTCAACTTTCTTTTTTCACAAATTTAACACATATATTTTTATGTGTTTTTTTTTATTATATTTCTCCACCAAAAATTTTCAATTTTGACTAAATTGATTCAATTTTGACTTTTTATTGATCAATCAGATCGCATGATTTTGCCTACGTGGCAAAATCAAGCATTCTGATTGGTCCAATTTTTTTTCTTATAAGATTCAATTTGATAGAAATTTCCGAAATGATGTAATTCTTTTATTAAATAAAAGATTTAAGGTTATTTTCAAAAATTAAAGGATTGCTTTATGGGAGGTTTTTCTTCAAGCAAAGAAGTGCTATGAGGTAGTTTTGACAACGAAATAAAGAAAAAAAGTGGTATGAGGGATTAGGTCATTGAGGGTTGTTGGTGCCTCGATGACCCACCATGCACACTCAAACTTTTTAGAGGCAGTGGATATGTTACTCACAAGAAGCAATCTTTCTAATCATTCAGTGATCATCAAAGTTCCAAACAACCTCGTTTATACAATGATGGCATTGCCCTCATAATCATTGAAAGTAAACAAACTCTAATATAATACATATATTTTAAGAATAACATATGTCTTCTTGTTTATCACACCTTAAAAGATGTGGTGGGGGATAACATAAACCAAAGCTTTAAAGTGTGGTACTGTGGGTTACCTTAGAAGTCTCAATTTAGGAAAAAAACAATACAATTATAAGAAGTGGTTAAGCTTCGTAATCAAGCAAGATTATATCGTAACGAGTTTTGTTATTATACCTTTTCTAAATCAAGGTTTCAAAATGGCTAAGCTCTCAAAACAAGCAAATTCAAAGTAAATTGCAACGGCATTTGTTTTGCTATATATGATTCACCAACTACACATATATTCTTTTTGTATATAAATTATAAAAAATAAAAAATATGGCGATTTTAGTACACTTTTAATGTTTATGTTTTCTTCTCCACATAGCAGTTACGTTTGTTTATTTATATTTATATTTATAATACATACTAAAACCTGTGTTGTCCCTTAGACACAACCCAATTTTTTATATTAAAAAAAATAATATATTAATCATAATGAACAGTAATCTTCATATTTTATTCTCTGTCTCTTGCTACGTGTTCTCTAATTCTAATCACATAACACTTACCTATACACGTGTTTCTCTCCTAAAACACATACTAAACACATAAACCCACAGTAAACCACCAACCCATTATCTTCCAGTTCTTCACCCCACCGCCTGAGTAAGTGCGTATTCACACCCGCACATCAAAACACGGAATTTCCATTGGCGATTCTGCTCTGTTTGCTCAAGAGGTGGAAGAGGAACCACAACCCCTCTGCAAGTTGTTTATATTATTTCGTTTATTAATATATATTCTCAAGATTAGCTCATAATCTCTTATTTTGTTTTGCTAGCTTGGTCATATCCGTGACTGATCTCGAACAGCGAATGGATTAAGGAGATCTTGAACACCGGAATAAATTAAGGTAATTATTGTGATTAATTTTAGCAGTGAGGTATAATTTTTTTATTATTCAATTTGATTTTATTTTATGCATATAAAGTGTTTGATAGAATGTCTATTAATTTTTATAATTTATGTAGTATTTTTTGTCAAAAGAGGATAGCTTTGGGATAGGTTTGGGAAAAGGATTAAGGGGGTGTTGGATTGGCTTATTTTACCAGCTTATGGGCTCATTTGTATTTGGAAAAGCTCATGAGCTGGCTTTTCAGGTTTATGAGATTATTAGGTTAAGCTTTTGCACTTGAATAAGTTACCTTCATAACCGAAAAAGGTTAGCTTATGAGCTTAGTGGAGTAAATGAACAAAAAGATACTCATGAAATGGCAATTTTTTTGAGAAGTATAGAATCACCTTGCGGATCATGAACAGTATCGTATTGTGCTATGATTGAAATAAGATGCAAGTTTCTTTTTATATTGACATGATAATTTTGTATCTTTCTTATCAGGTTTTGGTTGTATTGATGAGGGATTGTATTTCTTTCGGCATTCAACATGGATACATAAATTCAGGTTCAACCTTTTTTTTCATTGCTTTAATCTGGATTTTGGGTGTTGCTGATATGTGTAACATCACCTAATCGTTGTTTTTTATTTCAGGTTTCAAGATGAGAAGAAGAGAAAGATATTCAAGTGCCTGCATTGATTCTGGCTAAATCAATTATGTAAGTTTTTTTTATTCTAATGTTAACCACTTTTGTGAGAATTATTAGTGAACCCAAAGTAAAAAACTAATCTTTTTTTGGTTTTTATTAATGGGTTTTAATCTTTATGCATTTATATGTTGTTGTTTGTACAAAATTCTATTATATATGTTTGCAATTGCTTATTTTCTTGCTTTGTGCCAACTTTTATATCAACCTTATTTTCGGGCTTACAAGAGCTTATGTGCTTTCGGCTTATCTTGAAACTTTACATGGGCTCATATATGTTTAAGTGCTTATCTTCTTATTTAGTTGGTTTTTTAGAGGGTGTTTGGGATTGCTTATTTTTATGCTTATAATCTGCACTTATAAGCTGCTTAGATATAAGCACTTCCATATTGATGCTTAGTCATTTAGAACATATTGAAGTGTGCTAGCTAAATGGATCGGAAGACTAGAGTGACTGTGCCATTAGCCGATTAAGTACCGAATTTCTTCTAAACCATTACACTTACAAAAGGAATAAAAAAAACTCAATACATAACAACAGGTAGAAATTAAGTTGCATAATCTCCATTGCTCCCATGTGGACAACTGCATTATTATCTTTATGTATTGGCGAACTGAAAATTATAATCTATTGAACTTTTCAAGAAGATACTAAACTTAGTTTGTTCCTTTTTTTACTTTTGATAACTATGTAAATGATCTTTTTCAGTAGTAAGTTTTATGCTGAGTGTTATGCGGGTTGGGGCAGAATTACACTTTCGTGTTTTCTTCTATATCTAAAGATATTAGTAGATATATAAATCGAGGCAAATAGGTGTTGGGAAAAGTCATACATAATGATAGTTTTGATTATAGATTGAGGTTCAAGTTAAACATCATTGGACATAATTTGACTCTAGTGAATTGGTGATTCTGGAGAGACAAACACCTCTCTAAAACATAGTGATGTTGTATCTTAAATCGGTATCTATTTCTGTTATTGTATACAATATGTAAGTTAAAGTCGTTACTGCTAAGAATATGCATCCATCACTTACGCCTCTGATTTAGGCATGATATTATCGTGTTAGATATGCCTACTGAAGTTTTTTCCTCAGCATTAATTAGTTTCCTTTATCGTGCCGGACTTTCATGTTTTGGAGAACAGACAGGACATGCCTCTCGTGACAAGGTGGTCAATCATTTGGAATTTTTTCTTCTTCTATTAGGGAGGAAAATTCGTGGAGGCTATTCTAATTGTTTAGTTTAAATCGCCTTTATTACTTTTTTCCAACTTTTCGGAAGAATTAGTATGTAATTAGGCACTAGGATAAATTTCACTGTGGAAAAATTGAACTTGGTACTTATCCGGCATTTGTGCAAGGTGGAACCATCTTTTGGAAATCTCACGCAGGTTTATGTGCACTGTTCTGTCGAGAAAATAAGCGTTTAGAAATTGTGTTAAGGTATTTCTTTCTTAGTTTGACAAACATAGATCGGTGTTTTGATATGGTTTCCGACAGTTTAAAAACGGTTGGTGGTCGAAAGTATTGAAAAGATTATGATCAGAAGAATATAATGGAGGAACTACCTCTTAAAATATATAAACAGAATAAAAGGTAACCAAAAAAACGAAACCGAAACTGTTAACGTGTGTTAAAGTGAGCTAATGACTTATATTTGATTGTTGTGTAGTGAAAGCGTTGAATGATATTAAAGCATCTCTTGGATGGAGAGTGGTTTATGCGTGGGTTTGAGATGAGCCGTGTGGACATAGCGACTTAGCTGCTTGACAAAAAGTGTTTACAGAGTCGTTATCGAACTATAAGTGTTACTACATATCGATAATAAACATCGACTATCCTACCCAGTTTCATTTTGTTGCACTAAGGTGTCTAATCTAAATATTACAGTGGAAATATTCTACTGTAACCATAAAAACACTAGCATTATTTGAATTTTTTTAAACTGTTGGCTTATATTAACCATGATCTTATAATTTTATGGGACTGATGTTAAGGGGGTGTTTGTATTAGCTTATTTTACACATTCATCGGCTTATTGAGATTTAGAAAAGCCGATAAGATCACTTTTCTCGGCTATATCAAATTAGCATTACTTAAACAGGTTATTTCAAGTGATGTGGTGATTTTTTTAGAACCCTTTAGGCCAGTTCCATTTTTTTGGTTTAATATTTTTATTTGACTTGTATTTATCATTCGTTTTGGTTACAGCAGTCTAACAGATTGCTTTGGTTGTGACTACATTAAATTTGTGCCTTATTGTTTGTGCTACGATGGGATTGAGAGTGATCTCAAGGATTTCAGTCTATATGATGATACCGGGAGATGATTTCCATTGGTCAGGTATCTTTTTTGCTTTACTTCATTTTCCTTTTCTGTGTTTAGCACACAGAGTAGGTGAATTGTTATGGACCAAGTATCAGTTACATTAGAATAAGTGGTCTTCGTGGGGAGAAAATATCTTTAATAGTAGTCTTTTTGTTTGACTGATTGCTGATGAGTGGTGAATGGAGTATAGACACCATGGGGAGGTATTTTCTTTAAAGAAGTGATATAAGGTCAAGAATGGAAAAAAAAAGGGCTAGAACATGACGTACGTTAGCCACACATTTCTTTTCTAGGTGATCTCTTTTACTTTTAGCCTTTTGCGTACATATTTTTCCTTCGTGTGCATTGGTCTATATGTAGGAAGTCTGTATAAATATAGCAGTTGACGTCAGGAATTAAGCTAACTTTGTTTTGTCCTAAGAACAAGTATTTAAGAATTGAACAATGAACATCTGAGTACTTCAACATCTTTTAAGTTTTAACACGCATTTCACTTTACCGTCTTTAATACCTAATTCAACAGATCACTTTATAATCGTATTGTGTATCACTTTAGTTTTTTTTCTTTAACAAGTAATATTTTGTCATTTGGTTCACTTATTATTTGTTCATTAAAGAATTGCTTTGGTCATGCAGGGTAAGGCTTAGGCATGTTTCGTGTCGGAGGATTCCGCTCAAGCTTACTTTGGACATAAATGGAAGTATGTAAGTTGATATCTTAAATTCTTATCTTCTTTGATATGGATCTGAATTGAAATTCTGCTACACTTTACTTAGCGGTTATAATCAATTGTCTCTCCAGACCACCTGTATAATTTCGCATTTTAATACGTATGCTTTTCAAGATTCAAATAAACTTATGAGCCGGCTAAGTAAGCTAAACCAAACACCCCCTCATCTTGAATAACTTAGCTACATCGCTGAACCAAACATCTATTATATATCATGTATCCTGACCATTATGAAAATGGTATTTATGCTTCAATTTGCGATTCAGTGTCAGAAGATTTTCACTCTCTGATTGTTTTTTTTATCTTGCCATTAATCTTCTACATATTTAAGTTACTTCAGACTTTATCGGGATTAGGTAGGGACATCGTGCGTAGGATGGATTGTTGTAACTCATGAATCGATTACTCGGATATGCAGCTCGCAAGTGCTTCTGATCGTGCGTATTACATATATCAGGTATCCATACCATTATGAAAATGGTATTTATGCTTCATTTAAAATAGATTCGCCCATTAAGCTAAAGTTGTCTTGATTGCAGACATTGCATGATTGTGATTCAATGTCAGAAGATTTTCACGCCCCATATGTTCTCTCTGCCATTGATCTTCTACATACTCTCAAGGTACTTCATACTTCATGGGAATTTAGGTAGACATTGTTGTGCTAGATGGGAGTGTTGTAACCCATGCAATTGTGTGTCGTATTTAGGCGGTAACATATAGTGCGTGAGCAGGCCAAAATGGGTAAAGCGGGTCAAATTGGGAGAGGTTGGTTGACCAAAACAACTTCTGATTCGTAATTATATTTCAGGCACACAAAATGGCATTGAAGATGACAATGAATCTTAATCCGAAAACAAAAAGGTAATCAGTCAAGCATGATCAGATGCTTGAAGTTCAGAAGTGATTTAGAAGGGTTCAGGCAACAAACTTTTTTTTGTGAAGCATATCTCATTCTCTTTTCTACTTGCCATTTTAACCTTGACGAAGATACAACTTTAGGATAACTATGCATTTTTTCCATGGTGTGTTTGTCTGCTTATTTGCTTATTGTATTTATCAATGTATAACGGGTAAAAAAAAAGGACGGGACAAATGTAGGCGTTAGAATTTGGTTTAAATGGACTAGAAAGCGTATCTCGCTTAAGAAGTTTATGAAAGTTTTTAATTTACTATAAACAAATTATACTGTCGGCATCTCTTTTATATACAAGATCTATGGAAGTAATTCATTGATCGGGTTGTGTATACAATCCAGTAAGCATTTTTTTAGCATTTTATTAGTCCTGAAAATAATACACACTTCTCCCTTACAGGTTAGCTTTGCAACATGTTTTGATACCAATACTTTGGATGAGCTTTGAGCAAAAGAAGGAAATTGGTGCAGCCAAAAGCTACATGAACTGATTAAGGTTGTTCTATTGATCGTATGTAAAATGGCTATCTTAGTTAACATTATTTAGCCATGTTGTTTATGAATTATTTGTTTGCAAATTGCAAAATGGAATTTCTTGAATGATTTTTTCATACAAGCTGCAAGTATATTGCTAGGAAATGACAGTATGGATCCAATTTTAAGTTTGGTAGTTTGGTTTTGGATTTCCATTGCACGGGCGAAACAAGGTCTTATTACCTTGATGTTCTCACATTAACTTTTGATACTTTAGAAAAGCTTTTGAAAAAACTCGTTGCAGCGAAGCGCGGGTTTTCAATACTTGTTATTTAACAAACAGGTCATAGGTTACATATTATAGTAGCAGTATATTTTATATGAATGTATATAATTATATTTAATGCATAATTTTATATAAACGAAATATTATTATTGGTTAGGTTGGATTGTTGATAAATGGTAAAAGAGTTGAGATTGCTTGTGTGTATTATTGTATATATGGAGGAGTAAGAAAATATTATTTTAATGAGAGATTGAGTTGTGATAGATTGTTGATAAACATAGTCTTACTATTGTTACCCAGTCACCAACTAAAAAGTATAAGAAAAATACTAAAAATGTACAAAACATGTTTTCTTGTCCCCGCTTATATTGCAACGCAGTTTTTTATTAGTTTCTGTTCCGTAATTTTTGACATTTTACTACTTTTGACTTGTTAAACTTTATATTTTTCGTTCCGTATTTTCCGTGTCACAGTTTTATAAAATATACAAAATTATAAAAAAAAACAAAAAAAACATGAGGGTTACATATGGCTTTTTTTAGGGGGTATTTATAACCTAACCCATTTCATGCTCAAAATTTGTTCAGAAGAATTGATGCTCAAAATGTTCATATTCGCATTTGTTGAAGTTTCTGTAACGCAATCTTAAAGAGAAAAGGAATTGTAATTTGCAACAAACACCTTAATTTAATTAACTGCGTGCGTATTATTTTTTCATGAATTTTAATTCAGTTAATGATTCGCAATCGCATAAGTAATACACACACCTTATCTCTGTTACTTATAATATATGCATTATTTAAATTTAAAATGTTTAAAATTTGAATAATATTAATTGTCTATAATACCCTTTGAACTTAAGGGTGCGTTTGGTTGGGGGGTGTGAGATTTGGATTTGGACATAATGGTAGAAAGTTAAAGTTTGGTTGACAAAAAAAATCTTTCAAAACCTTCCGACACACACTATTTCAATTCAGATTATTAAGAAACCTGTAAAGCCTACTCTATTTCACTCACATACATTTTATAATTTTATTTAAATATTATATTTAAATACATATTAATAATAATATTAAATAAAATATGTTTTCTCTCTCTTAATTAAATTCAAATTCAAATCTAAATTTTAATCTTAAACACATCAGACCCAAAGTATATGGAATGACAAGTTTTATTATTTTACTTTCGTTTCAAAAACAAGTTTAAGTCACACGGTTTAAATTGACCAATATCATCATTGTACTGTAGAAATAAGAATGACAAGTTTCAAAATGTCAAATTTTTAAATAGCAACCTCCACTATTAAATTAATATTTTAAATATATACCATTGATTAGAAATAGTAGCAACAACTGCCACTAAATTAATAGTTTAAATATTGTTTAATTTTTAAATATTTTTTTTATATAACTCGCATATGATTTTCTCATAATATATACAAATTGAACCCGTAAGTGTTATATCAAGCGTCACACCAAAACTAAAAATTCGAAAATATAATTATTTGTCGCTATACAATGTCGTTTTGCGCAGGTATTCGTTTTTACACATATCGTCATTTTTCTCTCTTTGTTTGAATTTGACTTATTACCCAACTTAAACATATAATTTGGCATGAAGTGGTTCAAATATTTTATATTAAATAAACCAAAAAATCCCATCTTGGATTAAAGCCATGTTATATTGATTGACAAAGGAGAAAAGTAGAAACATATATGCGGTTGCTTTTGTAGCGAGTCATGCAAATATGTGGAAATTTCGGTGATTGGAGTTGTGGTATTCCACTTAAGTGACTGTCATTTGGTGTCGTTTAACACTTTATATATTTAGATATTCAATGTAAGGATTAAACTATTATTATCCATGTCCTCCACTTCTCAGAAAAGGAAAAGCAGATTAGCACCAAGACAACTTTGGAGCTAGCTGTTAGTACAAAATACGTAATGGGTTGAGTGGATAGATCTGGGGAGTTATTGAACCAGGCCTAAGGATGAGATCTTGTACTAAATCAAGTAATGAGATGATTTCCTGCACGATGAAAGGTAAACCGTTAGTCTTATCGTGGGGACGGACCCCACGAAAGTGACTAACGGCTATGAGAGTAAGTAAACATATTTGCAGAGAATTCAGATATAGTATGGTTATAACTGTGGTCATAAAATCATGACCTTGTTGGGTACGTGTCAGAGTATCACTTTTTATGGAGAGCAAAATATTAGGTTTGCTTAAAATTTCCGCATCATTTTCTGTTAGTAGGCCGAAGTGAGACCATTATCAGATAAGAGTCCGCAGTAATCGTGTCTTGCGGACGTGAGTCCCCTTCCGCGGATGTTGCTTGGTCAGCGGAAGGCCTATCACGTCCGTCTTATTTCTTCCGGGCGCGCCAGCACGGGGCTGGGCTTAGTTTGGGCCTGTTGTGCTTTGCGATTGTCTTGTTGGGCTTGGGCTCATGTGTAATTTATGTAATCCAAGCCCGGAGGTCTGTTACACGTGTTATACGTCATCAAGTCCCCCAAGTCTAGTGTATCTATTGCGTGCGATTGTTATTGCGTGCGGTAGATATTACTAGACTCAGGTTTCAGGTACTGCCCTTAGTATTTTTGCGCCCCCCGGCATGTCTTCCTCGACGTTTCCGTTGCAAACTGGCCTCCTTAGACCTGGTGGACTTGACTCAAATCTTCGAGCCGTGGCCTTTCACCTTCTGACTGATTTGACTGGTTAGTCCAACTGCTTAACTGTCATCACTATCTTTTACTTTTCATCCTGGCCATTGACTCGGAGGTCATAGCCACGTGGAAGCATCTGGAAGGAGCTTGCACTTACTATACCGAGGGTATAAATACTCGTTGTTGTTTTCACTGTTTCCTTTTTCATCTTCTCGAATTATAATCACCATTGTTAAAAAGTTCTTCAAGCTTTTCAAATCTGTTTCCTTTGTGCCCTATTTCGAAGAATTTTAGGCTTTCAGGTTAGGCCCCAATCCTTGCTTACTTTTATCATGAGCAGTATTACAGATATAAAGTCGGTTCTTACTCTAAAAGCTCTAAAAAAAATTTGCGAAACGTATCATATTCCTGATGAGGTTCATCCACAATTGCCTAGCCCTAACCAAACAATTCATGAAATGCCTACTGGCAAAATAGGTGTATATACTAGATTCTTCGAGTATGCCAATTTTCGATTACCACTTTCCACTTTTCTTGTTAACGTGCTCAGACACTATCACATCCATATATCCCAACTATCCGTTATTGGTGCGGCCAAGGTGTCTCATTTTGAGATCCTTTGCCGTGTTCACGGTTTTGAGCCAACGGTTGGGCTGTTCCGTTGTTTTTATGTTAATTCCAAGAACAAAGGCTGGATGTCGTTCAGTAAACGCCAGGGAAATGATGCCGTTTGTTATACCAAACCCTTAGACTCATTGAAAAGCTGGAATGATCGTTTCTTTTGGGTCGACGCTTTTGCTTGTCCTGCCTCCTTTCCGTGGAATTCTAGCAAAAGCGTGCCGAAGGACCCTTTTCCAAAATCTTCCGAGTTTAATGCGGAACATTATGCCACCCTTGTTGCATATCCGGCTCCGTTCCATAAGTATCCGGAACCCTTCCTTTGCTTAATAGGAATTAGTCGTAACTATACCTTGGATGAAGATACTTATCCCCAGTTTCTGCGTGAAAATGGCGAGGGTGGGTGTTTATTATTATGTCTTACTTATGTGTTGCCTTTTTATCATTTTTGCTGACCGTCTTATTCTTTCCTCTTTGCGTGTAGAAATGGATTTGCTCTCCTTTATCCAGACTGCCGATCCTACGAAGGTGAGGGTTGGTGAGAGGCAGCGTGCTGAGGATGAACCAAAGTTGCTGGATACTACTGTGGGACGTGTCGTTCCACTGCTACCCATTGCTCCTGCTCGTGCTGAAAGCGAGTTGGATGCAAGTGTTGACAGGTTATTCGATGAAGGTGGTAGTGGTAATCTAGCGGAGCAGGGTGATTCTGCGGGCGGTGGGCATGTTGTTGGTACTCCGCTGGTTAGTGAAGCTGCGGAGACTGTTGTTGAAGACGTAGCTCCTCTGCAACCAAAGCGTCAAAGAAAAAGGAAAACGGTTGTTTCTGATGCTGGTGGACCTTCACACCCTCCTAAGAAGTTAAGGGAAGATCACGGAACTTCAACTGGGCCATCTGTTGCTGGTAAATCTATTTCCTCGCTCTAGAGGTTACTTGCTGGAGCTGTCTTGAATCCGGAGGTTGGGATTGCGGCTTTACCTACCCTACCCTTTATTACCTCTTCTGTGTCCGTGACACCAGAGCGAGAGAGTGAAGATCAAACTGACTCTATGGCCGGGGCTAATCTCCGAACCATTACTGCTCCTCCAAGGTTTGTCATATCTTCAGATTCTTCTCACCATTCAGGTGCTAATATTGCGGAAGCTGAAGTTGATTCTTTTGCCAGGCCTTCTATTCCGTTGATGACAGTGGCCACTACCGTTACTTCCACAGTTGATCCTGCTACAACTGTTAAAGAAAAATTTGTTGGGTCTTCTGTTTTTGGTGGTGATTCTTCTGGTGGTGGAGCTGACCATACCATAGGTGGCTTTTCTGACCTTACTGGCAGTGACTTCATCGTTGGTGGTATCCGCACTGTCATTAGCCCTGATACGGATCTTCAAAAAGTATATGTACCTCAGTGGAGTGTAACCAATGGCTCTCGCCTGGATGACGGCCGTACTTGCCGCGAGATGGTGGATGAATTTGCTCCCCCTAAGTTCTTTGCGTCAATCCGCAGGATGGATCATGACCAACTTTTCACGGAGTTTAATGTAGGGGCTGCTCGCCAAATATCCCTCAGTGCTAAAGTGAGGATGCGTGCGGAGTACAATATTAGAGAGAGGAGGATATTGAATTCTGTTGTGGAGGAGAAAAGTTCTTTGCTGAAGGCTAGGGATGTGGAAATTGAGAGTCTCAAGGCACAGTTGCTTGTGAAGGAAGCGGAAGCCGCGAAGGCTATCCGTCTCCGTGCCAAAGCCTCTAAGTTTGAGGCTATTGAGAAATCCCTGCAAGATGAAGTGAGAGTTTTGAAGGATTGTAACACCACTCTGGAGAAGGAGAAAAGTGAGCTAAATGTGAAGGTGGCTGATCTTGCGGCTTCAGTGACGGTTAGGGAGCAAGAGGCTGCTGATTTGGATGCTACGATGACTTCTGTTAAGTCTCAGAATGACAATCTTATTGACCAGGTATGTGTCTTTTACACTTGTGTATATTTTTTATTTTCGATTTTCTTATTTGTGTTTCCACATAATTGCAGGTTCATAGGCTAGAGACTTCCTCTGCCGGACTTTAGGATAAAGTCGCGGCGTATGAAAACTTCATTGACCAGCTTAAGAAGTTTCAGGATGAAAAGATGGCAGAGGTGAATGAAAAGTTTGATAAGTTATGTTCCGATTTTGTTGAGATGGCCCTTCATCTTGAGGAAAAATTCTACCCGCATCTTTTGACTACCATTTTTGGACGTCGGTAGCTACTTACGCACGGCATGTAACTTGCCATTGCCAAATGTTTAAATTCTACTGAATATCTGTCTGTTCTTGGAGCGGCGATTGGTAAAGCCGTCGAGAAGGGTATGCAAGAAGGATTATCTGCCCGAATTACCCACAGTTCGGAGGGTAGAAAATTGACCGACGTTGGTGCGTATAACCCATCTGCGGAAGCTGGTTATCTATCTGCCTTGCAACGCCTTTAGAGTGTCAATTTTTCCTTAATTGGGGAGTTAAAACCGAACAAAGATGCCAGCGTTGACATGATAATGAACCTTCTTCATTTGGAGGACACTCTTGCTGAAGATTGGGTTTGACTGAGTCACAGCCTAATGTTAATCAGCTGATGGTTCCTATCTATTATTCTCTGGATCAGCATGTCATTGGTGCTACTGCCTTATCACTTTCATTAGATGTTTCCAACTCCCGGGTCCAGAAGATCATGGAAAATATTGCCAATCATATATCCGCTCTTCGTGGTGTCTTTGTTCCTTTATCTGAGCCCTTATCTGTTGCGGCTTTGGAAGGTACGAAAGGTACTCCCGGTGTTGCTCCTAATACCACCACGGCCTTATCTGTGACTTTTATTTCCTCAAACGCTATTCCGCCCATTTCTACAGATGATTATGAGGTTGCACATGCGGATGGTCAAGAGAGTGCGGGTGCGGATGGTCAAGCTGTAGTTACATGCATAACTTTTGTGCCATGGCATTTTTGAGGTGGCGTTGTCACTAATTCTTTATTAATCCGTCTATAGTTGCTCATATATATGTTAAATATTATATATATATATTATATATATATATATATAATATATATTTAATATATATTTATATATATATTATATTTATTATTTTTATAATATATTACTATGTTTCGGTTTAATCTACGTCGTTTGATGTAGTTGCTTACACAGTTAACCGGCCCATCGGGGCTCCCACTTTGGGCCGGCCCATTTGACTTTTTTTTTCATTTTGACATACTTGCTACAATAACCGGCCCATCGGCCTCCCACTTTGGGCCGTCCCGTTTGACTTTTTTTTTAACTAGACAACTTTAAAAAAAATTCACGGTACAAAATAGAAAACAAAATTACAGAAGTACTTAGTTATTTAGATCAAAAAATATACGCGACGACCAAACACATAAGCCCATATAAAAAAAACTATTAAACATGAGACCGGAAAAATAAATCCGCACAAATTAATATAAAAAAAATTGCTCGGCACAAAATAGAAAAAAATATTACAAAAGTACTGATTTATTCAGATAAAAAAATACTCACGACATGACGCCTAACACATAAGCCCATATAAAAAAACAAACTAATAAACTTGAGACCGGAAAAATAAACCTGCACAAAATAAATAAAAAATAAAAAATTTAACGCCTCGCATCAACGCGCGAGCAATCATGCTTAACACATATTTACTCAAATCTCATAAAATTATATTAAAAAAAATAACTCAAATAGCCAAAAAAAAAACAAACCTTTAAACATAAGTCCAACAAATAAGCTCATATAAGAAAAAAAACAAAGTATTAAACATGAGACCGAAAAAATAAACTAACAAAAAAAAAAATTAACGTCCCGCAGCATCGCGCGGGTAATCACGCTTGTTATGCATGTGATTTTGGTATGCTGACTTAGAGTGTTTGTGTTATAAATTTTGTTTTCACATAAAAAGAAATGATATGATCAGTAAACCCAACATATGTTCTCAAGTCTCAACTACTTTATATATAAACAAATACTGACACTGTACTAGTTTAGAATGAGTCGTCCATGTGTTGAGTATTGAGTACGCTTAACACAAATGGCACAAACTTGTTGAACCAAGTATTAGGAGTGAGTGAGTGAAACGTGATGAATTAGTTTATTAATGAGTTGATTATTCTAATAAGTACTACTAGCTTATCTCTATGGAACAACAAATGGAGTAGTAGCAATGAAGCGATATGATTGAGTGTTTTCAAAAGATTCCCGCCTGCTTGTTAATTTTAGCTTCACAAGTAAACATTG
>BQNB010051280.1:28538-41073 GCA_026074375.1 Tanacetum coccineum
ATTGTTTGTACAAACGGATTGAAAGAAACTTGTTTGTACGTATGTTATATACTTAAGCCTACTTATTTATAATTAGTCACTTACAAAAAGAAGCGTTCAACTCCTTGTAACTGAGAATTTATAAATTCATAGTTCAGAGATTTATAATTTCCTTATTCAAATGAAGAAGTGACCTAATTCATTTCAATAAGATGATCATAAATCGTCTTACCTAAGCATAAAAACATGATATGGTAATGTGTAGAAAATGATATGATCATGATTTGTTAGATAATATTGAGATGTTGATTGTACTGACGCCCATATAATCGAGGATGATAATTTATGTTTCAAAGGTATGAGGAGAGTATTCAGAGTTGAACATGATAGAATTGACGAGTTTTGATACCACCAGATAACAAGATGTAACGGAATTATCACTTTATTATTTCATTACCGAAGTGAACTGTTCCCATGAATTTCTCAATGAGATTTCTTAGCAGCTTAAGATTTCCAGACATGTGCTTCGAGCACCCGCTATCAACAATCCAAAGGACGAGCTGGATCACCTACACCACATGAAGAAAATACAAATGAAAGAGTGGACAGTTTGGCTACCCATTTTTGTTTGGTAACCAGTGTTCTAAAGTGAGTGTTAGCACTAGCCCTTCTCTTAGTCACACTTGGTGGTGTTTATGTAGTTGGGCTCTTAGGTGACCAATTCAAACTTAGTTGATTTTCAAACCATTTTTGCCACTTTTTACTCGTTTCAATTTTGTTTTTCATGTAAGTCCTAAGTGTCCTATGTTGGCTAGAATCTAGAGTTAGTGATGAAGCACGAGAGACCTTATTTATTGCTTTTGAGGGGGTAGCAACACTAAACCTAGATTTCGCAACTACGGGAGTAGCTCCTACTTGACTAGATTTCATTGTTACAAGGGAGGTAAGTAAGGCTCTTTTTTACTATAGAATTTGCAAACAAAGCATAAAGAGTAACACATTTATCATGAGAAATCATAAAAACATCTTTGCCACATGAAACACATACAAGATTCGAACCATCATTCACAGCATTTACAGTTTTCGCATTTAATACATTTGCGTTTGATTCAGAAACATTTAGATTCAATGTATCACACTTAATAGAAACTAAACAAACTTTACTTTGAGATTTCTTAACATCCTTAAAAGTGCTCTTAGACTTAGTGTTTAGCAAGACTCTTTCTTCAAATTACTTTCCTTAGACTCTGGTCTTCCAACACTACTTGAACTTGCTACTCCTATAGAATTAGAAGAAAACATATTAGATTTAGCAACTGGCGTCTGTGTTTATGTTTTTATGACTATATACATTCCTCGTGCGATTACATTCGCATTCTATTTCTTACCTTGCTCATTTTTAGGTATAGAACACGAAGTGACTGGTTTTGATTTATCCGTTTTGAACTCAACCTTAGAAACCATGTTAGCCTTTAAATCTTTGTTTTTATTCATCAGTGTAACACAGAGTAATTTCCCTAAGGTCGCAAATTTGCCAAACTTAGTGTTCACATTTGTCCCTTTTTTAGTAGTTTTAAACTTATCTTTGAGTTCAAAAATTATCATCAAAAGATCTTGATTCTTAGCACGCACATCACCATAAGCATATGTCTTTTGATTGACATTTTCAATTAATTTATCAACTTCCCGTTGATGTTGAACCCGTGTCATATTGATTGAGTTGAAAAGAGTTTGATACTTAAGTTTTATATTTTCCCTTTCTTCGAGCAAAGATTCGACTTGAATATTTAATGACAGGTTTTTATCATTCAACTTTGTCATTTTTGACTTCCAAGAGATATCGTAAGCATTTTTCTCTTTTTGGTGTTGCAGTTTTAGTTTAAAATCAAATCTTTGAGCTTGAGATCTTTTAAAATCATTTTCAAGAATCTTGATTCGTTTGAGCAATTGTCTGGAACTTTAGATATCTTTGGATTCATTTGAGATTTTTTCTTTTTCAAGTATTAACATCTCATTTTTTTGTTGTTCAACAGAAATCAGCACACAATCCTTAACTTCTCTGGATGCTTCCAAAAGTTGATCAATTTCTTTTTGAAAAGTTTCATCTTGTTGTGATTGCTCATCAACTTTTCTTTCCATTGTCTCACAAATTTCTAACATCTCCTGAACTTCTGCTGTAATCTCCTGTTTAATTTCGTTTGATCTTTTTTTTCAATGTTTATGAAATCGGAACCACCTCTAGAGTAAAAATGTTTCTTATATCAGCTTTATTGTCATAGAAAAAACTTTTGTCTCTGTCCATATAATGATGAATATTAATAAGTTTTCCTAACTCTTTGATTTTGTTGTTTAGATTAACAAATTTTTTTAGCAATTGACTCTCATTAGGCATCTATTTAAGAGGTAAATCTGACTTCTTCAAACTTGATTCATGAGATACATTAGAAGTAGAAGGAGGTGAAAGATAAGTTTGTTCAGCAGGAATTTCTGTTTGAGGAACAAATGATTCATAAAGCTTATTTAATTTTGGATAATCAGGTAGAATCGTTTTATCTTTCATTTTTAATCGACTTTCTTACGCGTCCTCAAGAGTTTCCTCAAACTCAGGTAAATCAGCTTTCAAGTTATTATTTTTGAGATTTTTTGCCATTATAATTCTTAGGTTGTGCTTCAATGGCTTTCTTAAGACGTTTCGGATTCTGATCACCCAACCCAGTTTTCATGTGTGGATCATAAAACGAATTTGGTTTTTTACCAAGCATATGAATTGTTTGAAGTGAATGTGACATTCTGAAAAGAATTTGTTTATGGGATTTGAGTTTTTCTTCTAATGTGACAATCTCATCAAGATACTTGTTCTCTCTAACTTTGAAAGCCATTTTTAACGATTTAGTTTCATTTTTTATTTTCAAAGTTTCATTACGTGTTTTAAAAAAAAATTATCTCGAAGTTCCTCTTTTTCGTTGTAAAGTTTCTCAATGCTTTCCTTTTCAACACTTATTTCTTTTTGCAAATCCTCGTATGCTGATTTGTAATCTATGAATTGAATTGGTTTCTTTTTAAATTCTTTAACCTGTTCCTTACACGTCTAAAGTTCCCTTTGTAGCAACACTTTTTAATTTTTCAACTCAATATTCATTTTGCATTGAGTTTCAGCTTCTATTTGAACATTATTAATCAGGGATACAAAATCAGGAAAAGGTTGATCATGAGCATTTGGATCATGTTCAGCTTGTCTACTATTACTGTCAATATAAGGATCATCAAAAATGATGTCATAATCAATTTAATCATCAACATATGTATGTATAATAGGTTTAATTTTATCATGATGTCAGTGTTCATTATCACTCTTTGAGAGTAATCCATTGATCATATCGATTTGAGATGCATTTACCTCACTGATTAATTTAGCATCATAAGTCGGTTCAGCATCAGACTTATCATCAGTAGGTTGAATGCGTGCCATCATGATCACCGATACATTTAGCTCTTCCAGCGTATCATCTCCATAAGCATTTACGAGCATAAAGTCATTTTCCTCTTCATCTAGGTGTACTCCAGCTTCATCTTTTGTTGCTAGCAGCATCTATTCCCTAAAATACTTTGCATTATGAACTGTGGGTTTTGGACAATCTCTTGCATATTGGCCTTTGCCATTGCAGCTGCATCACGGAACATTTGTCTTTCCTGGAGTTGACTCTGTTCTTGGAATCTTTTGAACATTTTGTTCATATTCCCTAATCTTCTGAACGAAACCATTTCCTGGATTAGTTTCTCGATTCCTATTTGTCCTTCATGCATTCTTGTTTCCATTCCCAGCATATCCAACATTCTTGCTTTGAATATCCACATGACCATCTTAGATCACAGCTTGATTCCTTGTATTTGATGATGTACGCAGTCGATTATTAGTAAGAGTTGAGTAATGTTGAGTGATAGCTCGTGCTAATAACATCATCGTAGTTGAAAGCTTGTCTTCCTGAGCATCTCCTTGTATCTCCCCTTGATAATCATCATCGTAATCAATCATAGATGAAGGATAAGTAACATAGTATGGTTGTGGTGAACGAGAGTATGATGGACTTGCATGAGAATATGAATGATTTGAACACGAATTTGCAACTTAAGCCAATGGATCATGATTCCTAGTAGCTTTCTTTGCTTTAGATGATTTGACATGAGGTTCAAATTGACTCAAGTAATCATATAAAACATCAAAATGTTCTTTCTCAAGAATAAACTTTTGATGAGTCAAGGTGACATATTTGCTCCACTTAGGTTACAATGAGTTAAGTAATTTGGTGTTGGTGGATATTTCTTTTGGAGTAACCTCATTTTGATCCATGATGTTGATGAGTGTTGAGAACCTCTCATAATACGGATGTCACTTATTCACCATCCTTAGCCACAAACTTGTCAAACCTATTCATGAGCCTTGAGTGTCTTTCCTGCTTACTTATGTATGTACCTTGCATCAATCTTTTGCTCCTATTCCACATGGTTTGAGCATCTTTACAAGCATCCACAGAATTGTGGATATCATTGGGTATTCCTTGAAGAATGTAATTCATCACCCTGATATCTGCGTAGTATTGTTTTTGGTCTTGAGGAGACAACTTATTGATTGGTTCGAGTATTGTCTGTGTATCATCATTTGGATCAACAATCTCTTTCCTTTTATAAGGTCGGTTATCAATTGAATGCCTCATCAATTCTCCTTCTTCCCTTTTGTTATCAAAAAGCCTTAAAAAACCGACTTGCCCATGGCACATAGCTTCCTTTCTCTAATATCGGAGCTTTACTTTTAGCTCCTGACTCCGCAAGTGTTTGTTGATTTGCAGTTGACATATTTTGATAAATTCAATGAGTATAATGCAAACTTGGATTGTTTTAAAGATAAAGATTTGCTATCGTGAAATCAAAGAGTAACAACTACACTTTGTGTTGGTGCAACATTTACTATGAGCTCCTTTATGCTTTAATGATGACAAATAAACATTCGTAAAACATAAAATCACTAACGATAGCCTAAATCCGCAAAACTAGACTTTTCTGTATGGCGCGTTGGGCACGCGTCAGCATGCCACAAGCGAAGTCCGTTTTACGGATTTAGAAATTTTCGGCTTTTCTCTTACCCGACACATGTGGAAACTTCAATAAAGGTATGTACATGATATTTGAGCATTTAGGAACACTCCAAATGAGGTTTAGACTTAGAGAGGAGCAAAAACGAATCCTTTCATTTTTCTATAAAACGCCAACTCAGATCCTTTAACAAACGCTTATAGCCAAGGCCGAAACTTCTTTCTAAACCTAGTATGATCATACGTTCAACATACCAACAAGCAAAAGTAATCATTTGACCTTAATCCGGATTTACGATGATCTTAATCATATAACGGCCATTACTCCCGTATTGGTCAAACCAAGTCAAATGCCACTTTGCGTAAATGCATCCTTTCCCGTTATGGGATATGCTTTACTTATGATGCAAAGCACTTATCTTGTTTGCATCAAAATGATTAATGATCAAATCAATTGTTGCTTGGATTTACAATTGATCCTAATCATGTTACGGGTTTGACTCCCTGAATGGTCAAACTAAGTTAAAGGTCACTTTGCGTAAACGCATCCTTTCCCGTTATGGGATATGCTTTACTTACGATGCAAAGCACTTAGCTTGTTTGCATCAAGATAATTAGTGATCAAATCCATTGTTGATTATCATGGATTAAAGTCTAAATGACTAATTGAGTTTGTGGTATTTGGAAGTTAATTATACTTTGACTTTTCTCACTTCCATACAAATGTTTTTACAAACTCACATGTATTCCTCACATGTACAAGTCCTCACTTCTTCTATATACTCCTATAACCTATTCTCTCTAATCACTTGTTTACTCCTCTTACCCAACAAGTGATTGCATCTCTTCTACACACACTCTAATCATCTTCTTCCCTAAACAATCCCATAATCACATATGCCCACTCTTTTTTCTCCTAAACACCATCAACTTATTACTTATCTTCCTAAATACTCATCAAGCCTAAACACCCTTCTTCACATAAACATTCACCAAATAAACCTCAAACCTTATCCTCCACATGCCAACTCACATTCCCTTACACAATGTACTTCTCTTGTACTTGTACCTCTATGTCTCCTACGTTCCCAACCAATATCTTCTATATCTTTTCAAAACATTCTCCACCACATATCCACTATTCATCTTATTCTCCATAAAATTTAAATTACACACATACACACTTCTTCATCTCAACCCTTAATCAAGGCATGTCACCAATCCAAGCTCACATACTCTTCTCTTCTCAACCCTTGGATTGCTTTTCACTAACACAACAAACACACTTTCACCTCTACCCTTGATCAATCTACCTCATCAATCCAAACTCCCTCATTATATTCTCAGCCATTGGATTGATCAAACACACTTACCTCACAAACACTCTCTTCTCACTTACACAACAAACACAACCTCCTTTCAACCCTTGATCTTGCCACTTATCTAAGTGTACTCCTCACATTTTAACCCTCCATTTCAAACAAGATCAAGAAGCTCACATCATGACAACTCACACTCAACTCATCCTCACTTATCCAACATGTGTGTTAATGAATTTGAAATTTAAATTTCAAATCTTTATCCCTTTCTCACCAAGCAAAGAATATTCCAAGAATATTCCCTTGGTTCCTAACTAGCCCTTTCTAATCTTAGTTGGATTCCAACTAGGCTAGTTACCACTTTGAGGAATACCCAAAATACCCTTTTCGATAATTCTTTTCTATTTTTACTTTATCGGATAAGCAAAACGCTCTTAATACTTCACAAATATTTTTATCAAATGGCTATTTGAGTTGCTTGACCTTGAGCATAAGAATGATTGAAAGGTCATAGCATGAAGTACAATTGGGGGTTTAACAAGTGCAGGTATTTAAAACGTCAAGTCCCAAAGAAAACATCTTCGGGAATCTGGCATGCTGGCCATGTGCTAGCGCGTGGGCATCGCACCAGACACGAATTGTGTTTACATAATTTGTGCTCCTTGGCCTATAAATACCCCGCTTGGCCTTTGTATTCCTCACCTCTTGCAAACATTCTTTCCTCTCTTTTCTCTCCTCTAATCCTCTAAGTCTAAACATCAAGTGTGCTTAATCTTCACCGTTGTCATCTATTAAAGAACACACATCTCTGCAAGAGAGCCACATAAGTACCTAATCCATAGTTGTGTGTTTTGTCGAGGGTCTTCTTTCTCATACCCTTTCTATTAAGATTGAGTCTCTAGGCTAGGTTAGGGATTTGATTCTTAAATCAAACTATCTTTCTTTATCAAGTTGTAAGTGAAGTCTTGTATCTGTTGGATCAAGCCTAGATCATTGGGGATCTAGTTGGGGTTTGTTAACCTTCCAAGGGGAAGTGGGTAGTGTTTCTAGTCAATCTAAGTGATCCTAGAGGTTAAGTCAAATCACAGGTTCTTAGGGATGGATTCCGAGAGCGGAATACAGTAGGTAGTAACTCTTCTGTGTGAGCGTCGGGCTTTGTTGAAAGTTGTTGGAGTTAAATTGCAATACGGTTTATAGTCCACCATAAGGATTATACTAGGAATAGTATCGGTGTCGTGGATTCGCAACTAGACGTACAGAAGGACTAAACCCCCTTCCCGAACTAATATATATCGTAGTGTCTCTTCTTCTCTCTATCTACTTATTGTTCACTTTGCAAAGTAGATTAATACACCACTCGGCTCTTTCAAGACTTAAAGTTTTATAAACCTTAAAGAAATCAAGAAAACTGTATTTACCCCCCCCCCCCTACGGTTCTACACTTACTTGGGATTACTTAACTGTTACATACCTTGTAAGTTTCATAAACCGTCTACTTTTTAGAATAGCTCAAGGTATCTATGGTTCAATTACCAAAACGTTAACCACTGGATTACAAAACCTCTGGATACGAAAGCTTCTGGATACAAAACGTGGAATACAAAACCTCTGAATACGAAACTTGGAATACAAAACCTCAAGTTGTAAAACTATAGTACGAAACCTGAAGTACGAAATTAGAAATACAAAACTTCAAATACGAAAGCTTCGTAGTTATACGAAACAGAACGGTTACCGAAAGCTTATCGATACGAAACCTTAACTTTCTATTTTTCTCATTTTCCACAACTTTCGTAAATTCCACTAACACAACTTTCGTAAATTCCAAATCTATAACTTTCGAAGATCACTTAATCCAACGCTTTAGAACTCATAATCTTAGAAAAGGAATATTATCAAGTATTATCGTTTCAAACACTACTAATCCTATGCTTAAATTGATATTAAAATGATCTACTATTTTTCAAAAGTGTAAAACTTTTGAAAAAATAGTTACCAAAAGTATTTAAATCTACTATTTGACGTATACGAAAGTAAATTTTATGCGTTTTAAGATCAAAAATTTGTTGAATAGTAAATCTAACGCCTAATGAATACGAAACTTACACTATTCATCGTTACGAAAGCTTATTTGATCAAATTTCACAAAATTAAGACTTGTTTGATTCATGAAAACGCAATCTAGATCTCTTTCGGCGATAGATACCACTTGTTATATGATTCGTTTCCCGAACACACTATATATAAAAAGTAATATATAATATATAAGGGTAAATCAAAAATATCAATAGTAAAAATTCCAAAAGATTCAAAGAAATTACTTTTGACCAAAGTAAAATCAAAAATCTCCCGGGTCATTTATCCCCAACGAGGAATGGAATGGAAAGTCAAAAGTCGGTTTGACATTTGATGTTTGAATGAAAAAAAGATTGGATTGGATTTGATTTCTAAAACTACGGGAAAAATAAGTAAAAGGCAAGCTACACTAAAAAAGAAAGCAATTACGAAATTAAACACGTAAACGGGACGTAAAAACGCGACTTAAAAAACTAAATTATCAAAATTTAATCCTAAAATGATTATTTAACTTTTTATAAATCCTAAGTGACTAAAATGTAAGAACAAAGAAAACTAGACAAAAAATGAAAGTGATTTAAGCTTAAAAACACGAAAAACGTTGAATCACGTTCTTTAAAAAAATCAAATTTTACAATTTTAACCCTACGAAAAAAAGAATTATGTTTTTTTGAATTTTTTATAATTTTTTATGAATTAAAAATAATTTTAATGAAATAAATTAATTACAAATACCAAACGAAATGGGGAAAATCTGAAAAATTGCAAGAAAATACTTTAAGCTATGAAAACCTAAAAAAAGTACAAACTTGGACAAAGAGCTTATAAATAAGCCCTAAATAAGCCAAAACCTGCTGAAAGCTTAAGGGCTAAAAAGCCCTTAAATACAAACACTTAGGACTTATAACGAAAAAGTCTCAAGGGCGCAGCGGTAGAGTGTGTGTTATGAGAAGGTTGAGGGTGTTGAGGTCCAGGGTTCGAACCCTGCTCACCTTGGACTTCCAACTTCTCGTTTTTGCTTTTTTTTTACTTTTTTTCAGAACTTATAAATAAGCTGTAAATAACCAACTTTAATGAAGACAAATTTTTTTAAAACTTAACAATAAGCTCAGAAATAAGCTCAAAAGCTTGACAGAATGCTTAAAAACTTACAAAGGCAAAAATCCTAAACTGTTTGCTTTTTAAACTAAATAAGCTAATAAAAAAGAGGAATAAGCTAACACAGGCTATAAGCTATACCTAATTAGCACTAGAGAACATAAATAAGCAAAGAAAATAAGCTACATTAAGCTTAATATGACAGAATTCCTAAATAGGCTTATAAACAAAAAAAAATTAAACTACAAGTGCCAATAAGCTCAAATAAGCTCTAACCTAAAGTAAATAAGCTAAAATGGACTTAAACTAACCTAATAAGCAAAACAAGGCCTAAATTAAGCTTATAAGCTATTGTCTAAAATCTGTTAACCAAACATCCTCTAAGACACTTTTGGGCTGAATTTTAAACCCCTAAACAGAACCTTATGGCTTAAAGGCTTATATACCCTTAAAGCTTGAACAATAAGCTATATTAATCAGCAAACAGATTTGAGTTTGAAACACAACAAAGACATGAAAAGTGCTTATGAAATTGGCTGAAATGCTTAGGTGCAGGGTAGTTATTTCCAAAAGTAGCAATTTTGAGCTTAAAAATAAGCTAGCAAACAGAACCTTGAGGACTTAAGACCTCAAAACAGATCTAAATTGGACTTCAAAGAACAAGTATCATCAATCAAAAACCATTTTAAAATAAATGATAAGCAACAAAAGGCAAATGAAAAAGTTGTTTCGCAAAGTTTTTAACACTTAGCAATTTTGACAAAAACTTGACACAAACTCAAACACAAATTGCAGGCCTAGCACTTGGATTTTTAACTGATTTTAGGACTTCAACAAACACAAAAAGAACACTTAAATCAAATACGCCAAGATCAAAAGCCTAGAACTCATATGAACAGCCAACATTCACAGATTCAAACATAATACTCATGAAAACTTGATTTTAAGATTTTTAAACTAAAAAGCTCAAACAAACAGGTCTAAATGATGATTTCTACCTAGATAAAAGTGACCCAAAGGTTTTTACTCAGATTTACCCATTTTACATCCAAGAACACAGAATTGCCAAACACTCCTTTATGATCTTTTATCAAACTTTTAAACTATAAATATGAGATTTAATGATAAAACCTTAATTACTAGATAATCAAAAGCTTATATGAATCTTAACAAACAACTTTGAACAAACAAATAAGCAAAAATGACAAGATTAAACTTATGCTAATAATATTATTTTTTTTGGACAAATTTTATAGAATAACTTAAACTATTGATTTTTAAACTACAACCTAGGAATTTTAAGCACTAGATATCATTAATAAGCATAAACAAGCAAATAAAAGTAGACAATAAGCACCAATAAGCAGTTGAACAGTTAATAAGCTGAAAATGGAAAAATACAAACTTACAAAGCCTTTGCTTAAACAGGGCAAACAAGCTTATAAATAAGCTGATCTACAAGCTCTAGCTTGTCAAAGACAAGCTAGTAAAAGCAATAAACCCTTCCCTTTTTGGCTTATCTTCCAAATAGCTTTTTGAGTGAACTTTGGTGAACTAGTTCTTAAACAACATAAAACTAGAAAGTTTTCATTGTTTAAGTATAAAAAGCTTATAAGAGTATAAATAAGAGCTTATAGTAGCTTTTGAAACATAAAAAACTTGCAAACAGATTTTAAAACCAAACTTTAAATTTCATTAAACTTTTAAAAACATTACAAGAAAAAGGAAGTACAATAAGCTAAATTAAACTAAGGTAAGCTGAAAAGTAAACTAGATGCCAACAATGGCTTACAAGGTCCTAATTTATACTAAAGTCTTAGGGTCTTGAGTCTTCAAGTTGTGTTTCTTTTATGAGACAGAACAATGGTGTGTTTGTTGTGTGAGAGACTTCAAAGATCAATCTAAGTTATCCAAATTGTGTGCCCTCCAAGTCTTGTGATATCAACACTTGATTCTTTGTCATTTTCCCTTGTCAAATTAGGTTTAAGGGGATTGCCAATGTGGCATTTGACTTATGTGAGGTGGGGTAGAGGGGAATTAATGGGTTTTGTTTGTATGTTGCAGGGGAGAAGGGAAGTGACAGATGAATAGTGCCAAAAGGGTTTGGCAGGAAATGTGGGGAAGATATACAGTGTTTTGATATCACAGGGTATAAGTTTAGGAATTTGGCAAGTTTAGTCCTCCAAGGTGTATGAAGTTATTGCAGGGATGGTCCTTGTGGTGAAATAACTCTAACAACCGTTTGGTTTATATGTTTTGGGCTGTTAAGTTAAGGGTCTTAGGCCAAGGATTGGGTGGAATATGTAAAAAGGGTTTTAAATGGTTTAATAACCATTTAAGTCTTCATGTCATACCTTAATGGGCTGACCCGACCCATTAGATGGGTGCGGGTTGGCCCATTAAGTATTTCTTTGATTTTGGCTCCGTCTTTGACTTTGACTTTGTTGGGAATTATAGATTTGATGAGACAAAAGAACAAAAGAATGAAACAAGAAGGACTTAATCGACAAAATAGGAAGTTACAAGATGTAACTTAAAGAAGGACTTAATGATTGAGAAGTTACAAGATGTAACTTAATGATGGACTTAATGATAATCAAACACATTAGTGGTATCAGGTCTTCATCATCATGTGTGAGATTAGAAAGGTTTCAGGGGAAGCTTATTGTTTAATTGTTTAACCATCTACATGTACCACTTGAGGGGGAGTGTTTACAAGTTGCTTATCTACTGAAGACCCCTATTGGAAGATTACAAAAAGGGGAAGAAGATTACAGGTTTATTGATTTACAGCTTATTATTTTATGTGGTGGCATGTTCAAGGAGATCTTAAGTCAAGGGGAAGCTTTGAAGATTGTTTCATTCATGGAGATTGTTTTGTAATATTGATTGATGCTAAACTACACCTTAAAATATATATAATAAAATATAAAATATATATAGTAAGAATAGTCTAGAAACAAAATCAATAAAACC
>BQNB010051281.1:0-41072 GCA_026074375.1 Tanacetum coccineum
ATACAACCTCGTAGCCATTGACTATCTTTCAAAATGGGTGGAAGCAAAGGCGCTCCCCACAAATGATGCTCGAGTTGTAGTTAAGTTTTTGAAATCTCTTTTTGCTTGATTCGGAACACCTAGAGCTATTATAAGCAATTGTGGGACCTATTTTTGTAATGATCAATTTGCTAAAGTAATGTCTAAGTATGGGGTCACTTATCATCTTGCTATCGCTTATCACCCTCAAACGAGCGGTCAAGTGAAGGTGTCCAATCGCGGTTCAAAACGTATTCTAGAAAGGACGGTTGGAGAAAACCGTGCCTTGTGGTCCGACAAACTAGATGACGCTTTATGGGCATTCCGTACCGCTTTTAAGACACCGATTGGTTGTACGCCTTACAAATTAGTGTACGGAAATTCTTGCCATTTACCTATCGAGTTAGAGCATAAAGCATATTGGGCTTTGAAACATGCTAATTTCGATCTTCAAACTGCAGGTGATCACCGAAAGCTTCAACTTAATGAGCTTCGTGATCAAGCTTACGAGAATTCTTTGATATATAAAGAAAGGACGAAGAAGCTTCACGACTCTAAGATCAAAAACCGCATTTTCAATGTTGGTGATCGAGTTTTACTCTTCAACTCTCGTCTAAAGATATTCTCGAGAAAGCTTAAAACTCGTTGGTCAGGACCTTTCACCATCACCAAAGTTTTTCCATATGAAACTATCGAGTTATCTCAACCCGATGGTCTAAACTTTAAGGTGAATGGTCATCGTGTGAAGCATTACTTCAGAGGGGACTTACCACCCAAGGTAGTCCAGGATCTCCAAATCAAGCGTGTTGAGCTCTAGCTTGTTCCTTAATTTTGACTTTCCTGCTGGGTAGAATAAGAATAAATTTTAACTCGATCGAGCGTGTTAAGCTCAAGCTTGTTCCTTAACTTTTAGGCTAAGCGTTCACAGAAATTCGCAAAGAATGAAAAATGATAGAGTTAAGTATGAGTGGGACGCTAAACAAGGATTATTTGGAAATCTTAAGAGCTCATGTATGTAATTTGTGGTCTTTTCTCCCATAAGCTCCTAACCGGATTAATAATACGTGCTGTTTTTGGAGATTAAACTTAAATCAACAATTTTTATGTAGTATATAGCAAAAAATTTAGTCTTAGTTCAAACTTATACTTGAATTTTTCAAAAAGAAGTCTTCTCTATATAAAGTAAAAAAAATGAAATGAAATGATGAAAAATGAAACAATATAATAATGAATAATTATAAACTGTGAGCTGATAAAAGTTTGTTGTATCTTAAGCATAACTCTAAGTGAAACCTTTCCAAAGTGAAACCTTAAGCATAACTCTATCTCCAACTTGAAATTCCATCGGCTTACGCTTCAAATCTGCATAACTCTTTTGTAGATCATGAGCGGCTTGAATCCTTTGCTTGATCTGGATGATCTTCTCGATTGTCTCTTAAACTATTTTTGGACTGGTGAGTTGAACTTCTCCAACCTCAGCCCAACAAATAGGTAAACGGCACTTTTGACCATAAAAGGGCTTCAAATGGTGCAACCTTGATGCTAGCGTGATTACTATTGTTATATGAAAACTCAACCAATGGTAAATGTTTAACCTAACCCTTTCCAAATTCGATCACACAAGCACGCAGAATATCCTCTCGCTTTATCCATCGATCTCTGGATGATATGCAGTACTCATAGCCAATGTAGTACCCAAAGCCTTCTGAACTGACCTCCAGAAATTTGATGCTAATCTATCATCATGATCAAAAATGATTGAGACAGGTATTCCATGCCTCGTGACTACCTCATTTAGGTACATTCTTGCCAATTTCTCCATGGGATCAGTTTCCCTGATGGGTAGTAAGAGTGCAGACTTAGTGAGTCGGTCAACAATTACCCATATGGTGTCATAAGCTTGTGACGACTTAGGAAGCTTTGTGACAAAATCCATAGTGATATTATCCCACTTCTATTGAGGTATCTCGGGTTGCACCAACAAACCCAATGGACTTTGGTCTTCAACCTTGACCTTAGCACATGTCAAATATTTACAAACATAGGTGGCGATGTCGGCCTTCATATTGGGCTACCAATATAGCTTCCGCATGTCCTGATACATCTTGTCGGAACCCAGATAGATAGAGTATTTTGACTTGTGGGACTCGTGCATGATCATAGTCTTTAAATCACCATAACATGGTAAGAAACTCCTGCCATTTATGTGTAGAGTTTCGTCGGCGCAGGGTTCCAACTTTTCCTTCGGTGCATCCTTCCTGATCATACCTCCTACGTCTTCCTTTTTGAAGTTTTCTCGTTTCTGTGCTTCTATTTGAGCTTCTAAAATTTGTTTGAGGAGATTCAAACCAATAGTAATGACTAAGGCTCGAACCCATAATGGCTTATTCTATTCTTTACGGCTTAAGGCATCGGCCACTACGTTTGCTTTCCTCGGGTGATAGCGTATCTCACAATCGTAATTGCTGAGCAACTCTAACCAACTACGTTGCCTCATGTTTAGCTCCCTTTGATCAAGAATGTGTTCTAAACACTTGTGATCTGTGAACACCATACACTTGGTTCCATACAAATAGTGTCTTTAAATTTTTAGAGCAAACACTACCGATCCAAGTTCTAAATCATGAGTCATATAATTTTTCTCATGAATTTTCAATTGGCGTGATGCGTAAGCAATTACTTTCTCCCTTTGAATTAATACAACACCCAATCCTTTATGCGAAGCATCACAATAAACCACAAAATCCTCGCTTCCTTTAGGTAGAGCTAGAATTGGCGCACTGCACAACTTCTGCTTTATTAACTGGAATGCGGCTTCTTCCTTGTCACCCCAATCAATAATAACTCCTTTATGAGTAAGCTTGGTCATTGACTTGGCGATCTTCGAAAATCCTTCAATAAATCTTTAGTAATACCCAGCAAGACCTAAAAATTGACAAATCTCTGTTGGTGTTTTAGGAGATGCCTAATCTTTTATGGATTCGATCTTGGCGTGATCTACGTGAATGCCTTGACTATCAATTACATGGCCGAGAAATTGTACCTTGGGAATCTAAAATTCACATTTAGAGAATTTAGCATACAACTCCTCTTTCTTAAGCAATTCCAGAATTGCCTTAAGATGTTCTTCGTGTTCCTTCTTGTTCCTTGAATAGATAAGGATATCGTCAATAAAGACAATCATAAACTTACCCAAATATGGCTTGTATACCCGATTCATGAGATCCATAAATACCGTCGGTGCATTCGTCAAACCAAATGACATAACTTGGAACTCGTAATGACCATATCGAGTTTTAAATGTCATCTTTGGAATATCTTCTTCACCTACTCGAAGTTGATGATAACTTGATCATAAGTCTATCTTAGAATAAACGCTAGATCCTTGTAGTTGATCAAATAAATCATCGATCATTGGAAGTGGATAACGATTCTTCACCGTTAGCTTGTTCAGTTCTTGGTAGTCGATGCACATTTGAAATGATTCATCCTTCTTCTTGACAAACAAGACCGGAGCTCCCCAAGGTGAGGAACTTGCCCTTATGAAGCCTTTGTCAAAAAGCTCTTGGAGTTGGTCTGACAATTCCTTCATTTTAGATGGAGCTAATCTGTAAGGTGCTCGTGCTACAGGTGCAACACCAGGTATTAGATCAATCTGAAATTCTACCTGTCGAGTTGGTGGAAGACCCGGCAAGTCCTCAGAAAATACTTCAGGAAAATCTCGAACGATTGGTACGTCCTCAAGTCGCTTCCCCTCTGACTTGTCATTAGTCTTATTTGTAGTAACATGTGCCAAAAAGACATGGCATCCTTTTAGCATGTACTTCTACGTTTTAGTGCACAAAATGATGTTCAATCAAGTCTCGTTTCACTGGTTGCTTTCGTTACCACGAACAATCAATGTCTCGTTTCTGAAAGGAATACGAATGAGTTTCTCATTACAAACAATGACAACATGGTACTTTGCCAACCAATCCATACCAATTATAACGTCAAAACTCCCAAGTTTTACAGGCATTAAGTCGATGTTGAAAGGATGATTTAATAAGTTTAATGTATAACCTGTCAACCTCGAATGATAGTGTTTATCCCAATTATTTTCCCGTCAGCTAGTTCAACATCGTAATAATAGTCTAATGTAGTTGGTGTGATATCAATTAATAAGCTAAATGTAGTAGACATAAAACTCCTATCGGCACCAGTATCAAATAGGATAGAAGCATAGCAGTTGTTTAGTAGGAACGTACCCATAACAACATTTGAGTATGGGTTTGTCCCTGCATTGCCCACCACACACACTTTTGCTGGAGCATTGCCATTTCCACCTTGATTACCATGGTTGTTGTTCTTTAGCTTTGGGCATTCCCTCTTAAAATGCCCCTAACCACCACATTTATAGCAATCATTACCCCCTGATTAGCCCCAGTGGTTCTCTGATTGTTACCAGTGTTAGCATTGCCAAAACTCTTGCAATCACAGGACAGGTGGCCAACCTTGTTGCACTTCGGTACACATGGACCATTATAATGGTAGTTGCACTTGGAACATTTTGTCAGAGATCCACCATACTCCCTTTTCTCACTAGGCCCAGCAGTGTAGGCTCTACCAATGTTATGCCCCTTGTTTTGTTGATGTTGGTTCTGATTGTTCCCTGAAATGTCCTCAAACTTCCTTTATTTCATAGTCTGACGTTCAACATAAGTGCGGATCTTCTTATCCATCAGCTCAGTTGTAAACTCAATTGCATCCTGCATTGTCTTTGGCTTAGACGCCATTACACTCCCATGTATCATGTCGGGAAGACCACCGACATACTTTTCAATCTTATTAGACTCTTCGGGAAACATCCTCCCACACAATAAATCCAACTCCTGAAAGCGTTGGGTATAACTTGCCAAGTCAGTACCCTTCACCTTTAACTCCTAGATATCCATGTCTAATTTCTTGATCTCATTTCGAGGACACTACTTAGTAGTCATCATTTTCAAAAGTGTGTTCCAATGCACGTCGTAAGCAGCATCATGACCAACTGTCTTGACATGGGATTTCCACCATGTTAAGGCAACACCATGAAGGGTGCAAGTAGCAAACTTAACTTGGTTCTCGACTGCACAGTTACTGATATTGAAGACAGTCTTCATTCTTTTAAACCATTGAGTTACACCAATAACTCCTTTAGTACCCTTGAAGTTCATGGGTTGATATTTGAGAAAGTCAGTGTAAGTGCACTCACGAGTAAGGCGCACAGGTCTTGTAATACCACTTTCAGAACCTTGGCTTCCATCGCCATTGAGGTTATTGTTTCTTTGAATTTCATGCTCAGCCAAAGCATCGGCCATGCCTCGGGTTATCAATGCCCTAATAGCAGCATTAGTCATTGGGGTGGTGGAAGTGGCAGTGGCGGGGGTGGTTATGGTTCTAGGTGCTCTTCTTAGAGGCATTTTCTTCAAATTACAATAAAATATAATACACTTTAGATTTCATACAATCATAACCGCGACATGACATATACACAATATATAAAGTGAGATCACAACACAAGAGAGGTATATAGTAAACTTTGAGATCACATTGACATGACATAATACATCCAATTCGTATATAATATGGAAAACATACATGATCGGTTCGGTTACAAAATGATCACTACCATTAGGTTACAAGATGAAAATAAAACCTAGAGCCCTACTATCCGGGAGTTACCCGTAATAATTAGTAGGCTATACAAAATAGCTAATCACATGTTACAATCTAAGATGAACTGTCAGCCTCCTCTGGTGCAACATCTCTAGTGCGCTGAAAGTCTCTAAAGCGGTCATGCTCGTGCTGAATGTGCTGAGTCAGCCTATCACTCTCCTTAATCCTCTATCTCTGTAGTATAAGAATCTAAGTCTGTAACACTCTTACCTGAGTCAGTGCCTGTAGAAGCTGTATCTATCATCTACGGTCTGCTACCCGCAACTCTTCATTCTCAGTCTGGAGTGCTGAGACTATAGTCCGTAATGTCATAACCTCAGAACGTACCCTATGGCTGGCATCTATAGATTGTGCGCATGCCTCTCGGGTAACCCTAGCCTCATTCTCAACAAGTAAAGTAGTGTTGGCATGGTAGCGCCTATCTTTACGTAGCATATTGAGCTGATAGGTCATCAAAGATCGATCACTCTATGCATCGCCAAGCCTCACATAAATCTCATATGTATCTTGCCTGACAGTAGTAACAAATGTTACCCTCTAACTCAACTCTACCAAAGTAGTCGGTGGTATCTCCTCTACAACCTCAACTGGGTCCACCCAGATGTCAGTATTCCTGTAACCTACCTCTCTATCTGGGTCACGTCTAATCTCAGCATCCAGAGTGACAACAAAATCATAATCTACTCTAAAGCCTCCAGTAGACCTAGCAGTAGCAGCAGAAGAACTCTCAACAACCTCAAATCTAGGACCAGGAGCAATGCACAACCTTTTCCGAGGCAGCAAAACAGCCTCAAGAACACCCGCTCTATGGTCAGTAGAGGGTAAAGGTAAATATAATGATGATGTAGGTAATGGTATGGGTAATATTAGTGGTGTCCCTGATGGTGGTATCCTTGATAGAGGTGCTAGGATGTAGGTGGATAGTGTGGTAGCTCTCATCAGAACTATGGATGCTCTGGTGCGTGGAAGTATGATAGGTGGTGGTAATGGTAGTGGTAAGGATAAAGGTAATAGTAGTGGTGGTGCAGTCCTTAACTAGATCTCGGCTACCTTATAGCCCAAAGGTGCCTCAGTGTAAGTAGGACTAGTAGTAGGTGGTGATGGTACAGGAAATGGTGGTGAGTGTATCTGAGGAAGTGGTGATGATAATGGGGTAAGTACGGATGGTGGCAGAGTAGGTATGGCAAGAAGAATGTCAACCACTTCCTTAGACGGAAATGGTATAGGTGTCTGAGCTCGGATAGACATCCTAACAGTGGTATAATATGCGGGTGGTGGTGGTGGTGTCGCTGCAAACTCATCAGTCTTGAATGGCTCTATCTCCTTAGCGGAGGGGACAAGGTCTACAACTAGAGAAGCAGCAGTAGTAGAGTCAGCCGGAGCCAGGTGCTCCTCCTTCTCCTCCTACTCATCCTCATCCTTATCCTACTTAAAGGCCTCCTCCTCGTCCTCGTCGTCAGCATCATCCCCTGACGAGTCATCATCATCATCATCTCCTCCATCAGCTGGATAGTCCGTGGGACCATCTTCTGACTCATCCTTCGGATCCTCCTCCGGATTTGAATCGGCAATGTAGCCCGAAGATAGGGCTATGGGTGAATCAGCAGCAGCAAAAGGCTAATCCTCAACGAGAACTCCTGATCAGATAGGGCCAAGTACCCGGGGTACTCTGGTCCTAGCACGTAATCCGACGAGAGCGGTGCCTGCTCTGTCTCCTCAAGGCCAGGCACGTAGTTGGGTGATGGTGGGTCTACCGGATGCATGGGGAGTCCATCGTATCCGTATACGATGACTCCTGGAGAACCTACGTCAGATGTCTCCTTGTAATCACTCGAGATGGATGTATAAGTAACCCCAGACGATGTTTCGTCTGATCACATGACTGTATTTGTGACAACAAAAGTAGCTTATAGAAGCATCAATATAAGACCCTTATAGTAATACACATAGTATATTATAACATGTATATCAATCATGACAGCATCTAGTATGACCAACTAATGCAACAACTAGTGAGTGTATGTCCCGTGAAAACCCCTTTGTATGATGCAATGTTTGAAAACGGTTATAGTCCAAGTAAAAAACATTTGACCTGGTTCTCTATAACCTTGGCTCTAGATACCAATCTGTAACACCCCCAAATCGGGTCGCAGCGGAATAATGTGTCCGGGAGCGTTACATCATAGATCAATAGCACAAGATATGAGAACGACCTCTATATGAGTCGTTTGAAAACTGATACATTGGAATAACTGAAATTGTTTGTTACAAAAGCACAACGGCTTAACATGTTCACTTGTAAATGTAAAGATTTTTAAACATAACAAATATCCCCAAAATGTAATGCTTCTAAATCTTTATGCAATGACATCCAAAATAACGACCACCAATGTATCCTTGACTTGCACCTTATTGACCTGAGAAAAACATGCTTTAAAACGTCAACATAAAGTTGGTGAATTCACAGGTTTATGTAAATATAATGTAGGACCGCAAGACTTCCAAGTGTATGATAATGCAACAGATGCAAACATCACAAAATGTAATTACGTTTCCCTAAGCTCATGACACCGAAGCTCGACATGTATGAATTGCAATATAAATTGCCTACATTGCCCTTGATGATGTTCTAACCCGCAACATCCCAAATCCGACATGGTATACGTTCGTTGTCCGGCAAACCGGCACAGTGAGCGCTACTCACCCGAACGGGGAGGTCAATCCCAAATAGATCTATTTATAACATTCGCGCTTACTCAGTAATTGACTGTTCATGATAATGGGCTCAGTGGGTTATCGCTACTTAGGCAAACACGTAATCATGTTAAAATGTACACTTGCGTCCAATTTGTAAAACAATGCATGTTTCTCACCCCAAAAGTTTAAATCACTGTAATCATAAAAACATGGTGCTATGAACTCAGCTCAAGTAAATGAACGGATAACGAATATCAAATAAGTGAAAACGTCACGCGAATGTTCGAATGCAACCTAAGTAATTATAAGTCGAATGAGTCTAATGTACTTAATGTAAATACCTCATCACAAGTTATAATGTTACACCACCAACTAATACTTTTTGTTAAAAACACTTGATTTAACGTTTTTATTATTTGTATAATGTTATCGTATAAGTAGTTCAATGGTTTTGTAAAGTAATATTTATAAAGTTACAACTTGTATAAATATTATATAAGTGATTCTAAAATGTTTCATAAATTTTTTATTAAAAACAGTGCACAAGTAAAAAAATAGTGCGTCTCTTTCTCGTTTTAACTCTATTTAATACGTTCTTTACGTCCACGGTTTCGTATTAAGAAAACCTATCAAAATATTATAATTATAATGTTTTTGTTATTGATGAACAGTAACTTTTTATTGTTTATAAATTATATAAAACTATTTTTATATATTTAAGAATAAGGATCCTCTCATGTTCATTTTAAACATGAGAGGTCATGTGGAGTTTGTGTGAGTAAACACTTGAAATAAAAATAAAATAAAAATATTACAATCATGGCCCACTTCTTATTTTTCTCCTCACAACATACTCAACATTACCCTCTCATGTTCATTTTGAACATGAGAGGATCTTTTTCCTATATTTAATTATCGTAATCCCGGAAAAGTCATAACTTACTCATTTTAATTTCATTTTTAGTGATTCTTTCGAGCACGTCTTCGTAATTAAAAGTTCTATCAAAACAAAATATTTTCCAAAAGTTTCTGTTATGAACAGTAACGAATTTGTATAAAAGAAATTTTATAAAAATACTTTTTATATATATAATATCGTAAACTTGCAAATGGCATAACACTACAACAAAATGTGGCTAATGTGACACTTTATAAGCAACATTTTTTAAAACTGTTGCATTTTACAAGACATTTATTTTTAAGCAACATTTGTAAAATAAGTGTTGCTTTTTTAGATGTAAGGCAACATTTTTATCAAAAGTGTTGCAATTCTTTTTTTATAAAAATTTCAACTGCCCTCCAGCCCGCTCAAATGAAATTAGGTTAACCTTCTCCCGACCCTCCTAAAAATTGTTTTCCCCCAAATCAACTTTCCTTCTCTCACTCAAAATTGAAAATTTCAGACCCTCCTTCATCAATTCTCTCTCCTTTCTCCACATTCGGTTTTGCAGCCAAATTATAATTAGGTTCGCCTCGATCTCCCAGCCCTTATCAAGTTAAACAACTACTCGTCAATAGTTTGTATATTCTACTATAATAAGTTGTGCTTGTTGCTTATTATATAGGCCAATGGATGTATACTAGGCTTTCTTTGTGTTCTTAGGAGTTATTAAAATTATTGCAATTAGACTCATTGTGTTTGTTTAGGGTTTATACCTGCCGTTATCATTATCATGTCTACAACCTACAGGGATTTCAAAGGTTATCTTTCTTCAACTTATATATATTTAAGGTTTTAATTTTGGGGTGGGGGTAGGGGGTTTCTGCTTATACAGTTGTATTCTTGCGTTGCATATCATTTTTTAGCTTTTTAAAGTTCATCAAGGAGTCGGTTCAAGTGTAACCTATGTGTTCTTGGCATCCAAAACTACACGTGGTGATGTTCAGTGAGTTGTAAAACAAGTACTCATTTACATATATTATTTTGAAAGCTATAGAGTTTTACTGAGAATCAAATTGATTTTGACTTCTTTTTGGAAGTATGTAGGTCTTTTTTACTTTTCGGCTACAAAGGATATTTTTTTACTCATAAATTATCAGCTTAATTTGTATTTTTACCTATTAGAACCTTATGCACTCTGTTACGATTTCCTGAACTAGTTTATTATAGATTATATCAGTTGTGTTAGCGTGTAGAAACTGATGTCACGTGTAGAAACTGCTGCCACAAAGACGCAAACGATACAAAATGCACTGCTCGTATAAATGGACAATTAAAGAGGCGTTGAAATCAATAATTATGGAGCTTCTTCTTGAATCGGTACATGAAGTTCAATAATTGTTAAAACAACTCTTAGAACTATTTGCACCTGCTATAGAAGAACACGTAAGACAACAATTGTATGTTTAACCGTTCATTATCCTTTAAATAGTTGTAACTTTCATTTTTATTCTATATGTGGGGATCATGAGTTTAATGACCAAATTATAGATTTTCTTTAATGTAAAGTAGGTTTAGGGGAAATGTGTCAGAAACGGTCACAAGGTACCTTAGTTAGGCTTAGGCCCGTACATTCGAGTCAAGAGATTTGCCATGAAAACCTTATCTGTTTACCTGAGAAAATAATGCATCTACCTACAATATTTTGTCTTTCAAATGTTTAGTTTGTTTGTTATGTTGATTGTTACTAATAGAAAAGAACGTTGGTGAAATGTAGTACGGATTAACATAATTGATAAATTTGTATAATAGTAGTTGCTTTGAACTCCTCATTCGTTCTCTTTATGGAATATGATGACATGGAGAAATGATGGGTGTTTATAGGTTTGTTCTAATAATATTTTTAATGGATCCCTTATGACAACATGAGGGTAAATTGAAGATGTTTATAAGTTTATTTAAATTTCTTCCATATCTGTGTAGATGTACGCATTAAGTCCTCTATCGGTTTCCTTATGTAATACTAATAAGTATTTTGGAATGAGTAATAATTGGAACTATATGCGAGAGATATAACATTGGTTATATGATCACTTATCTATACAAGGATGCGTTTGTACTTCACTTTGGTAACCAGCTGCCGAAGTGGCTAGCGTTTACAAGGTACTAGCATAGAAGTCAATAGGATAATTTTCTTTAGATCAAGATAATACGACTAGCTCAAACATACCATAAACATCTTATCATACTTCACATTTAGATTTTTTGATACGAAAGATATAAAACTCGAGCTAAACTGGTGAAACCAACAAACAAAATAAGACAGGAATGTGGTTGGCTGTGTACCGTTGGATTTATGGTTAATGACTTGAAGAAAAGAATCGGGTTAGGTTCAATATTGAATGAAAATGGGCCGGACCAAAATACTCTTTTAATTTTAAGATAATAAAACCATTGTTTTTATAAAAATAGACTGTTGTGCATCCAGTGAATCAACAGGAAGGACCTCAACCAATGTCGTGTATTTATGTGTGATCTGGATTCATGATCAACATGTAACTTTCCTTTTTTGTCTTCTCTTTTTTCTTGTAGTGTGTTTGGTTATATTATCTTAACCACTATGGGCTATTTCACACGATAAGATCAACATAACTGATCTATATTGCTTTTTAAATCCCAGTTATGGGTTACTGCACAGATTCATAAAAAATAGACATGTGAGCCTAAATATAATTTACTATCATCTATATTCAGGTGGTGATCGATGATGGCAAGTGACATTATCGAAACCAGGTGGCTTAGTCAAGTGGTGCGATAACGTGGCCTTGACAGTGTTCTCGGGGTGCTTCAAGCTACCAGTTGGTAAAGTGTAATATGGGAAAATAATGAACAATGCATGTGCTGGGATGTGGTGTCGAGTTCTCTAGACGACTCAGGTAGAAAAGGAGTATTTGAATTGTATGTTCTCAAAGTCATTATATAAATATGTTGTAGGCAAAATAAAGGATAACGTGATCGTCCTATGTGGAAACTACTAGATCATGAGAAGAGGTTGCAAAATGTACAGGCTGTGTAACGGGTCAACTCGGGTAGTTTGTGACTTATATTAATGAAGACAATGTTGGTTATGTGACTAACCATTGGTCACTTCTTCAATAAATCTCTATAGTAATACCAAAGAGTCTTATATCTATTTAGGAATAATAGTATACCATTTGTATGACACAGGTAATAGTGATGAGTCCGTTGGATACTCCTTTTCGTCCAGTTAAGATGAAGAAAGTAATGGAGGTATTTTACTGAATCCAATTAGTGATGTTGATATTCCAACATCAGGTGGCGGTTTCGTACACCTGATGGTGCCTTGACAGCAAGTGACCAGGAAATTTTGGGTAGATCTCGGAGGGAAATCAGGTAAGATACTTCACAAAATCGTGTTAACAAATGGCTATTCTTAATAATGTGCTATGCATTCTTTTAGCCATATATTAATATTTATCTAAGATGCTTCATCAATTGGGTTTTTTAGTCCTTAAGAAACAAAATTAGAGGTTAGAAATAGAAATAGAGAATTATGTGGAAATCTTGTTGAATGTTGTTGTAACTATTGTAATGTTATGCTCCTGCATTAATTGAATTAAAATCTTAAGTATAATAATGTCATTGCAATTGCAACTTGAGCATGTTTTGAAATTGGAAAAGATGAGAACTGTGACATGGAAACCTTTTAGCAACAAGACCAATGAGTGACATAAAAGATGGTTTACTATAGTTTTGCTCTTTGTTTATAATAATTAAATATAGATCAATAATTGAGTAAGGAAAACTAGTAGTAACAGGCGTGATAATATAACGTGTCTATTAATCTTTGTTACAACATAGGTGCACAAAGAGCGAAGAATGTGTGTCGTCTTCCGAATCTATTGTGATGAGCAAAATAATAAGGTGTTAGTAACTATTTTTACAAGAACTATAGATGCATAGTGACTTTTTAATCAACGTGAGACTGTTGATCTACAAAATTGATATGGATTTTTAGTATCTTTATGTTCTCATGCAAGTTTTGTATCTTTATTTAGTTAACAGAATTTGGATTGAGATTTTAGAGATTAGTTTACAATGGTAGCTATTTTTTTAATTTCAAGGTATGTAGAAAAAAAACTAACTTTAATCGTTTTCGTCTATAACAGGCTACATTGCTTTGATGTACTTTTCCAAAAAAAGGCCGTAAGTGGATAGCTGTAAAGAAGATGCCAAGATTTCTGGAATTTTGATTAGATACCTTTTCTTTCTATCGGATTATGTATGTTAGCTATTTTACATTGAATAAATTGGTCAAAGGACAATATCATATTTTCTATTTTGTTTAGTTATTTCTGAATGGAAATGTCAATTTATATATTAGACTCGCTGAAAATATTGTGTATTATAAACATTCAACATTTGTGTTGCATGAAATAAAAGTGCTACAAATCATTAAAAAAAAGTGTTGCACTAATATGATAACACATCAAAAAGTGTTGCACTTGATACCATGTAAAATAACAAAGATAATATATTATTGATTGTGTTTTTGTGTTTAAATAATGAAGATTGGCTATGTATTTATACTAAATACATAGCTTAATAATTAAGCAATGCAAACCCTAAAACATAATGGACCCAAACCCACAATTAGGTTTGGGCCAAATAAGTCAACGGTCAACGATCAACATAACTTATCTATCTAATACTCCCTCGCAGTTTGAACGGCAGACTTTTGAACGGACAAACTGGAACATATGTTGAAAGCCGCTTCTTCTAATCTTCTTTTGTCATCGCAACATTTTAAAGACATAATACAACACTTTATTGGTGTTGCCTTATCTTCATTTTATTGTAGTGGAAATTCTGTTTCAAATCAAAGTGCTCCTAATATTGATCAATACTTTGAATTAAACGAATTAAAAGTGTAGTCACAAGAGAAAGACAGGTCATAATGAAGTTGAAAGAGAGAATTCAGTCTTTAAATGGAAATGTAAATGCTGATAAGATCAAAATGGACATGGATGAAATTGAAACTCTTAACATTGAATTGGATCATAAGGTGTCAAAACTTATTGCTGAAAATAAACATTTGAAACAGACTTATAAGAAACTTTATGAATCGATTAAACCAGCACGTGTTCGATCAAAAGACCAATGTGATGCGTTAATTAATCAAGTTAATCAAAAGTCTGTGGAAATTTCTGATTTAAATGGAAAACTTCAGGAATAAGGTTTGGTCATAAGAGCTCTAAAGAATGACTTAAGGAAACTTAAAGGAAAAGCTTTAACTAATCCTGTTGTTACATCACACACTATTGATCCAAATATGCTTAAGATTGATATGGAACCAATAACCCCTAGATTGTTAAATAAAAGGATAGCTCACTTTGCCTATATTAAACACAATAAGGAAAAAGTTGCAGTTCTTAGGGATCTAGTTGAACATGTTAAAGCAAATTAGACCTCAGATCCCTGCCATGAGAGTCTGCCTTTAGGTATAGCAAACTAATTCAAGAATTGCTTACAAACATCAGTAAAACTTGCCTATAGTATCAATAATTCTGGTGAACAATTAGTGGTTGCCACCCTTAAGAACAAGGACAAAAGAGTTAGATTCACTGAGAATCTCACATTCTCAAGAAACATAAACACAAAAACAATTTCGTCATCCAACCTAGCCTCTAACAAACCTGTGTTTCTCTTCAACAGGAGTAAGACCATCTACTAGTGCTAGCGGATCACAGCCTTCAGGCAATACAAAGAAAGATAGGATTCAGTGACCACGAAGTAGTAATCTGAAGAATAAAGTAGAAGTCCACCCTAGGAAAGTTAAATCTAGTTTGAATAATAAGAATTGTGTTGTTGAACTTAATGAATCTGCAAATGTGCAGCATTCAAAGCTAAATGCGAATTTTGAACCTATCTGTGTTATGTGTAATGGTTGCATGCTTTCTGATAAATGTGTGAATGCTCGTGTTAAATCTAATAGATTGTTATTCGACAAAAATTCTAAAGAAAATTTTGAAACCAGGATTTTTTTTTAATACGAGAAGTGTCACACACTCTCAATACTGATATATTTGTGTAGACTTTGGAAACCAATAGGCAAAGTGTTCACTAAAACTGGATATATTTGAAGACCTACCGGTCAGACTTTCACTATTATAGGAAATGCATGCCCTTTAACTATGATTACCACAACTACTGAAAAGCCCCTTAGGAAACCAATAACTCTAGAAGCTAAAACTCATAAGCCTACGGTAACATTGGTTTATTCAAGGAAACCTAGGAAAACTAAATCTACTGATCCTGTTAGCAAACCTAAGATAATTAAATCTGCTAACATCAAGGAACCCAGTAAATCCTGAGGATCCACAGTTTCCAATGTTCCATCTTCTTCTCTTAATGATTGCAGATTTTCCAAATTGTTCTCTGGTATTTGGACTCCGGCTGCTCCAAGCATATGACCGGAGATCGCTCTCAGCTCACCAATTTTGTCAGTAAATTTTTGGGTACAGTCAAATTTGGCAATGATTATGTGGCAAAGATAATGGGTTATAGAGACTATCAGATTGGGAATGTTACGATATTGCGATTCGAACCTTGAAGTTGCTTTTCGTCAACACATATGCTTCATTCGCAATTTAGAAGGTGTTGATCTATTGACTGGATCTCGAGGGGACAATCAGTATATACTGTCTCTTGGAGATATGATGGCATCCTCCCTGATATGTCTCTTGTCAAAGGCCAAAAAGACTAAGTCTTGGCTATGGCACCGAAGGTTGTCTCATCTAAACTTTGGTGTAATCAACCATTTAGCCATACATGGTCTTGTTTGTGGTCTCCCTAAGCTTAAATTTGAAAAGGACCATCTGTGTTTTGCTTGTTTAATGGGAAAAAGCAAGAAGAAACCTCACAAACCTAAATCTGAAGACACTAACCAAGAAAAACTCTATCTCCTGCACATGGATCTTTGTGGCCCAATGCGTGTCGCAAGCATTAATGGAAAGAAGTACATCCTTGTCATTGTAGATGATTACATATGGTTTACATCGGTTAAGTGCTTAAGGTCAAAAGATGAAGCTCCAGATTTCATAATCAAGTTTCTCAAGATGATCTAAGTGCGGCTTAAGACACCTGTCTGACGCATCAGAATAGATAATGGAACTGAGTTTGTTAATCAAACTTTGCGTAAATATTATGAGAAGGTTGACATCTCTCATGAAACATCTGTTGCTCGCTCTTCATAACAAAATGGTGTCGTTGAAAGACGTAATCGTGCGCTTATTGAAGCAGCCCGTACAATGTTAATTTATGCAAAAGCTTCGTTATTCTTATAGGCTAAAGCATTTGCTACCGCTTGTTACACCCAAAATCGTTCCATGATATGCCTTCATCACGGCAAAACACCATATGAGCTTCTGCACAACAAAACTCTCGAACTATCATTTCTTCATGTGTTTGGTGCACTTTGTTATCCAACAAATGATAGCAAGAATTAGGGAAAATTACAACCAAAAGCTGACATTGGTATTTTCATTGGCTATGCACCCACAAAGAAGGCATACCGAATTTACAACAGACATACCAGACGAATAATTGAAACAATTCACGTTGATTTTGATGAGCTGACTGCGATGGCTTCTGAACACAGCAGTTCAGAACCCGCACTTCATGAAATGACTCCTGCAACAATCAGTTCAGGACTCGTGCCAAACCCTCCTCCTTCAACACTTTTTGTACCACCTTCAAGATCGAATTGAGATATATTGTTTCAACCAATGTTTGATGAATTATTGAATCCCCCACCTAGTGTTGATCCACCATTTCCTGAAGTCATTGCTCTAATTGACGAAGTAGTAGCTCCAGAACCCGCTGATTCACCTGGTTCACCTTCCTCAACAACTGTTGATCAAGATGCACCATCTGCTAGTAATTATCAAACTACACCCGAAACTAAATCCCCTGTCATCTCTAACGATGTTGAAGAAGACGATCATGACCTTGATGTTGCACACATGAATAACGATCCATTCTTTGGTATTCTAATTCCAAAACATGATTCTGAAGCATCTTCTTCTTCGGACGTTATTCCAACTATTGTGCACACTGCTACTCCCTACACAAAACACGTTAACAAATGGACCAAGGATCATCCTTTAGAAAACATTATTGATGAACTCCAAAGACCTGGTTCCACACGACTACAACTTCATGAACAAGCTTTATTTTGTTACTATGATGCCTTTCTCACATCTGCTGAACCTAAGAACTACAAAGACGCATTAACTCAAGCATGCTAGATTGAAGCAATGCAAGAAGAGCTTAACGAATTTGAACATCTTGAAGTCTGGGAACTCGTTCCTCGTCCTGATAAAGTGATGGTCATTAATTTAAAATGGATCTACAAGGTGAAACTTGATGAATTGGGAGGTATTCTAAATACCATCAAGAAGAGGGAATTAATTTTGAGGAATCTTTTGCTCTGGTGGCTAGAATTGAAGCTATTAGAATATTCCTCACATTTGCTGCTCAAAAGAATATGATCGTCTACCAAATGGACATGACGATGGCATTTTTGAATGGCATTCTGCGTGAAGAAGTTTATGTCAGCCAGCCGGATGGGTTCGTGGATCAAGACAATCCAAATCATGTATACAAGCTTAAGAAGGCTCTTTATGGGCTGAAACAAGCTCCACGTGCGTGGTATGATCTATTGTCGAATTTTCTACTCACTTAAGATTTCTCCAAGGGTACCGTGGATCCCATACTGTTCATTAGAAAGACCAAGCAATGACCATCCCTCCTTGGTAAGAATCTTGTCGAATATGACATTATCTTGCTTCAACTACACTGACTCTATGATGAATTTTCCAAAAATAATGTGTTCTAACGATTTAATATTAGAATGATGGAAAAAATTCATTCTTTCTTGATTTGCAAATTTTCAGAATCCTAGAGAGCATCTTAATAAACCAGTCCAAAATACGCCTCTTAAATCTTTAAAGAAGACAGTATGGAATCTAGTGACCCCAGTGGATACTCCCATTGGTGGAGAAATCCAAACTGGATTAAGATCCACAAGGTAAAGCAGTTGACCTTAACACACTACCATGTAAATGGTCGGCACCCTTATTTATCTTACAGCCAGTAGACAGACCTAAACATTTACTGTATGCATGTGTGCCCGTATCAACAAAGCTAACTGAAAAGCACCTTCATGCTATTAAAAGAATCATTAAATACAAAAGAGGAAACTTACTAGGGGCCTCTGGTATCCAAAAGGATTCTTCCTTTTGCTCTAAAACACTTAGCAACGCTGAACCACGCGGGTTCCAAAATACTAGAACGGAGTACTTCTGGCAATATGCATTTTAAAGAGGATACACTTGTAGAGCTGGTCATCAAAAAAGCAGAAAAGCGTTGTAATATCCGACGGAAAGCTAATACATCGCCCTATCCGGCTAATTGTCTAGAAGTCTTACTGGATGCATCAACAACTACGATTATTGCCTTGATTTTAACAAAATTCTAATGTACCTGTGTGATAATAAAAAGAGGCGCTTCGCCCTTATGCTGCAACTATGTTCACCACTCCCGATCGAGAGCATATATATATAAGATGTACCCTTTTCATCAAAGAGCAAGTTGAGAACGAAGTAGTAGAGATTTACTTTGTCAACACGGAGTATCAACTAGCGGACATCTTCACTAAAGCCCTAAGCAGAGATAGAATTGAATTTCTGATCAACAAGCTGGGAATGCGATGTTTTACGCCTAAGACCCTGAAAAAGTTGGCAGATGAAGCTGAAGAATAGTGGTGGTACCTATTCTGATATCTTATGTATAATATGTATAGATTCAAAAACGAGAAAACCCAAAAATATTTTCATTTTTTTAAACTTTTATAAAAACAAAATACAAAATTAAAAAATCAGAAAAATATAAAAAGAGATTCCACTGGCATGTCTTTTGCAAACGATAATATTTACGACCCTAGAAATGTCTTTCAATAAAGACACGTGGTCATAAATAAAGTTCGTGCAAAAGTTCAAATGTTTTCAAAACATGCCAAATGGCTTACTATTATTTCAGATAGTAACCCCTGAATTTTCACCCTGAGGAAAACATGTCGTCAAAAAGACAGTTGTTCCTAACAATGGGAATTTATTCTCGGGAATGGTCTACTTTACAACCATGCAAAGGCTTGTGATTACTTTGCATCACAACCCGTGCTTCCTATATTTCCATAAGTGCACGTGTCAATGCGCTTATGTGTGAAAATAAGAGAAATCTTATTTACACTTGGTGTTTATTTTTCATGAATAAAAACATTGCTTCATCAGAAAATGCTTTTTCTAAGACATCTGACTTCCCAAACAACGACTATAGCTCTTTAAATAGAAAGCGGGTCATTGTTTGAGGAGGAGAAAATGTCAAATGTATTCTTCATAAAGTCTTTTGATAAAAGGAACAAAGGTTTTTAAACAATAACGAAAAATCATTTTTAAGGAAAAGTTAACTAAGTTTAGCTTATGTGTGCCTTAAATGTTAATTGTTTATGCCTTGAGTGAGAATATGTGCAAATGTTGTGATTAGGTATCTTAGTTAAAACAATAGGGACTATATGTGCCAAAGTGTTAACTTACAAATGCCTAAATATTCTTATAATTAAAAAGTGGTCAAGATATCAAACATTAGGGGCAAAAGTGTCAAAAAACCATACAAGTTTTATAACACCCCACCCCCTCCCCGTCTTTTTTACTCACACAAACACAACTTTCCCTCTCTCTCAAACCCTACTCGCTCGCCATCATCATCATCTCCTTCTCTTGTTATTTTCGTGCTTAAGGTAAAACTAAAACTTCGTTCCTCACACCCCAATAATCTCACATCTCAAACAAATTTCGTTTTCACAAGGTTTTGATTTTAGAAAAACCCTAAAATCAAAATTAGGGTTCTTAAAAATTAAAACTGAATGAAAACAAAAATTGATAGAGTGGTTTTGTTCATATAAGGGTGTTAATGAATCTGTATAGCAGTTTTGAATAAAACTAACAAACGAGTTTGATATGTGTGATTTTGTGTGTTGATATATGTGTTTTGAGTTTCTATTGAAAAAGTTTGAAGGTTTTGCAATGGAGAAATCTTAAATGACTTCTTGAATGTGTGTATGATGAAAAATACATATATAATGTGTTTGAATCTTGGATAAATATGAATGATTGATTTTGTTTGCTCGAGTGCTCTATGTTTTGATGAATCAAAGTTTAAAAGATGATTAACATGTTGTGAATGCCATGACACTAAATGATTGAAACTTGAAATGGGAAAACAACTGAAAATTTGAACTATAATTCTTAAATTCTAGACCTAACCGAATTTGCAATTCTCTTAAGTAAACAAATTGGCAATTGTTAGATGTAAACGAATTCGCAGGTTATAGTGCTAGACGAATTTGCAATACTCAGTTGTAAACGAATTCGCAGGTCGTAGTGTTAAACGAGTTAGCAGATCTGTGTTGTAACTGAATTCGTAGTTTGACCAATGTGACCGAATTTTCAGTTTTATGTAGAAGACGAATTCGCAGTAAACGTTTTGAAACTGAATTCGCAGGGGTGCTTTACGAACCGAATTCATGGAATAGTGTCAAGATGCTCATTCTCCATTATGAGAGAATCCGTAATCGAAAAGTCAGGTGTGATTGCATCAGGGGAATTCTTATAATATTTCCTCACTTGAATAGTATATTCCTCGTCATGATCATCATCGAAAATAGGACACTTCTAATATGGAGTACAAATTTTAGATGCCTGCTTTTCTTGTTTTAGTTGCATTTTATTAAGAATTTGCAAATCATTAAGAAGTTTAAGTAGCAATTCTTGTACATTCTCTGGTTGATTTTTCCCTTCTTCCATAGCTTGCTTAACTTTAAGAAACCTCTCCTCAGCTAGCAATAAATCCATACTCTTTTCTTTAGGAGGTATTTGATCATACTTCTTTAAAAAGGCTTGTATAGCTTCCATTAGATTTTCTCTAGCTTGCAACATTTCCGTGTTTGTTTCTTGAGGAGGTTGAGGTTGGAATTGGTCAAAACCGAAAGAATTAGAATTATAGCAATGATTAGGTTCATAGAAATTTTGGTTCAACGGTTGACACTGAAAGTCTCATGGGGACCCTCACAGTTTTCACAACAAAGATATTGTTGTTGAAAATTAGGTGAAGTTTGTGGAAAATTATCAAAGTCTTGATTGTAACACGGGTCCGGATTAGAGATAAACGGAACTTGAGGAGGATAATCGTAACCATAATGAGCATCGTTCCCACATAACTCACAAGAATACGTCTCGTACTGGGGTTGTGGAGGGTAGTCGGAAAAATTTGGAGAACCATTGTAAGAATACGGAGTTGGTTCATAAGTGAATGAATTTTTCTGAATTACATCCAAGGTACCCCTCTATTATAATATCCATGGCGCTTGCAAGTACAATATCGACAAGGTTGATCATCTAATGGATCTTCGCAGCTGAAACAACTTTATTGTTCGAATGACGACATTAGAATTAAACAATTTGAGATTAAGAAGAATATTTTTAAATTTTTTAAGAGGATAAAGGAGAATATTTTTATATTTTTATAAAGATAATAAAAATAAAAAATAAAAATAAAATATTTTTGGATTTATAATATTTATATAAAATAAAAATAAAAATAAAAATATTTTAAAATTTTTATAATTTAAAAAAAAATGAAAATAAACTTTCCTGAACTAAATGGTCTTTAAGGCATTCAACTTCGATCAAAAACGCGAAAATCGTACAACTCTCCTAACAACGGGCGCCATTTTGATATTCATTTAATACCGTATAGCCGGATGTATTTATTATTGTGTTATCCCGTTAGATGTAATAAATCTATTGAGAAACAAGTAAAAATTAAATCTTCCGAAGTCGTTCCAACGAGAATTGAATTTGAGGATCCGCGAAAATGTTTCCAAAAATTATTGTTGGATTATCTTTTTAATTTTTGGTTTTGAATAAAACTAAAGATAGCGATAAACTAGATTATACTAATTAACAAGCAAGCTAATCGAAGATAAAAGAATATATAAAGAAAAATATGTTGTCAAGTAAAAGTGTAATAGATTCTTAAGTGTGTAAAGTTTTAGATCTTAATGACGATAGTAATTATCCGTCTAATAATCGTTTTTCAAAACTTGTTGACTTAAATATTGAAAACAACTTTTTATCAAGATATTAATTACTATTTTAATGCCTATTTAATCTTACGGCTTTTGCCCCTTCGAACTAAATAAAACACTAAACTAAATAACTTTTGCAAATTATTAATCACTAGATACTTATTAAATTTCACACTTAATTTACTATTTACCAACTTACTTAACAAGCATATAAGAATCTACTCACTAAACATCACAACTAAACTAGCATTAACAATCAATATCATTTTAAGCAAATTAAACTAAATCTACTAAGTAAAGAGAAAGGAAGGGAAGTAGAACCCGATTGTTGCAACGAAAACAAAACAACCACCCGATCTAACAAACTAATTAAACACTAAAATTTATAACTTTTTTAGTTTTTAGTAAACTAATTAGCTAGTAAAGTTTTGAGCTTTATTCACTATTTAGCTTAATAAAGACTACAAAAAGCTTAAAACTTTAAGAATAAAATTAGCTTATTAGACCCATAAGCTCCTCGCCCTTGAGTTAAACGGTACCAAGACAAAATTAAAACTACAAAAACTGTTAGCTAACACAATTGCAAATATCATGTTTATTTTTCTTAAACAACCGAATTAATAGATCAAGGTCCAACAACAAATGGACTTAATATTTAGGGCAACTAAGTCTCACGAAACAGAAAACTAGAAAATTTGTTTTAGTATTTAATTTATATCTAATAAATCCTACCATAATAAGCCAAGAACGATTTTAACATAAACGAACTACGAGTATTAAGCCAATACGACGAAAGCTCTCTAAAAAATGCACAAAGAAGCGGAGGAGCGGGTAAGCGCGAAGAGTTCTAAAAACCTTCTCCTTTCGTGTCGAAGTTCGTAGGATCGGCCCTTCTTATACCTCTCTTATAGTTTGTTTACTAAAGGTGAGCCGATTTGACAATTAACACACGGTTATTTTTATATTAAAATAAAAGAAAATAAGAATAGAAGTATAAAATATTTTTGTATTTATATATTTATATATTCACAAATAAAAACAATAACTTCACGGGGAAGGGTCTTCAAATCACTAATCTTCAAATGTAACTCGATAATCGCTACACACTTTCCCGGCAACAGCGCCAAAAACTGATTCGTTCCGAACATACACGTAAGTATATATAAGGACGAGGTCAATTATAGTATAGTATAAGTTTTTCGTCGGGTTTAAGAAAGTTACTTTTAACCAAAATAAAGTTCAGAACCTCCCGAGTCGTTTCCACGACGAAGCGTGAATTGAGAATCGGTTAAGTTTGTAATCGAGCGATTTGAATAATCAAAATTTTGGGTTTTTGATTCTATATCTACTTATGAAACGCAAAAGCAAATAAAGGCAAGCTAACAAATAAGGCAATTAAGATTTAAACCTAAAAGCGATAACGGGAATCCTAAAACGCGACTAAACAAGCAAGTAAATCAAATTTAAGCCCTAAAAATGCAAATTTAATTTCTAAAAGTCCTAAATGATTAAAAATAATTTTAGAAAAAAGAATTATATTTTTTTGATTTTTATTTTATTTTTAATGAATTAAAAACTAATTTAATCTAGAAAATTAATTAAAAATACTAAACTAATTTATAAAAATCTGGAAAAATTACTAAAATTACTTAAGACAATTACTGAGAAAATGGTAAAAAGAAAAATCCAAAAAGCACTTTCAATAAGCTGTAAATAAGCTGAATACGTTTATAAGCTTAAACTGTTAACAACCCTTAAATACCAAGTGGCCCAAGAGTCTTATGAAAAAGACCCAAGGGCGTAATGGTAAGTGAGTGTGTGTATAAAGCTAAGGTCGCAGGTTCGAGTCCTGGCCCTTAGTTTTTGCACTTATTTTTATTTTTGAAAAACTTAAAGAACACATTAAAATAAGCAATATTTATAACTAGAACTTTTTATGAAACTTAATATTAAGCTCAGAATAAGCACTTGAAACAGACAGATTAAGCTTTTTAGCTTATATGACATTTAGCTTAAAACTGTTTGGCTTTTCAGGACTAAATAAGCAACTAAGAAAGAAAATAAGCAAAAGTCAGACCTAGACTAATCCCTAATGAGCACTTAGGACCAAAAATAAACTAGATTAAATAAGTAGGAAAGCACTTAAAAGGCATTTAGACAGTGGACTTAAAAACAGACTTAAGAGACTAATGACTAACTTTAGAGATAAAATTTAAGACTAATAAGCTAAGACATTGGTATGCGTTTAATTACACATACCTTTTACCACTAAAATCGGACTTAAATGACTAAAAACGTACCAAAAATACATTGTATTTGTATGTTTTGCATTTATATTGTGCAGGTAACGGATATCCAAGAAAAAGACAAAAATGAAAGCCAAAACGACAAAACCGAGCATTTAAAGACTCAAAAGCTAACTTGACCATCTAAAAACTCAAAACAGATTTAGCTTAAACTATAATAAGCTCATTCCAACTAAATCTAACCTAATTCAAGCTAAGCATTGACCTCATATTTTCTGCAAACTTTGGATTTTTAAGAACAAGCTATGCTAGTTGACTATTCATGATCAAATTCATTCAAAAAGATGTCCTACAAACTACTAGGCAAAAACTGATGAGTATTGATGTATTTAAAACTCATTTGAATACTTAAACACTGCACATTAAAGCATATTCTTATGAATCCAAGCAATAAGCATTTTAGACAACTTAACAATAGCAGATTTAGACTTTTGATAAGAAATACTTAAAAACTTGGCAAAAATTATTTTAAACTACTGAGAATTAACTTCTAGACTATTATTGAGCTTATCAAAACTGAATTAGAAACAAAAAATAGTTTTTAACCTTATTTGACCCATTTTGAAGCTAAACCCAAACACTCCTTTAAAACCTTAAAAACACTTTTAAGCTAAAAACAGATCTAGAAAAGCTTTGAAAACTGAAAACAGATTAACATCTAAGATGATTAAAGACAAATAAGCAAGAACATATGGAAAATAAGCACTAGCCAATAAGCTAAGCTTATTGAAAGATTTGACTATTTAGACAGTTTTAAGGCTATAATGATCAAACAACTATAAAACTTGAATGAAGCTGATAATAAACTAAGATCTACACATTATAAGATGACATGAGATAGAATAAGCACATATAAGCATAGTTAAGCAATGATAAGCAGGCATGTACGCTGAATAAGTAAAAGAGCTTTAAAGAGAAAAATGGTACTCACTTGGTCCTGTGCTCTAAACCAAGACTATAAAAGGCTTAAAAGAGTTTATCTACAAAGCTCCAGCTTGTTATAAACAAGTTGGTATTGTCCATAAGCCCATCCCAAATTGGCTTATCATCCAACATAAGATGAGGTAAATTTTGGGGACTATTTAAGAACAAAAAAGCTCAATTTAAGCTTATAAGAGAATTCAACTAAGTGATAATAGATTATGAGAACTTATTAACTTCTTAGAACATGATTAAGTGAAATTCAATTAAGTAAAACATAATTTAAAAGGTAGAATTTGTAAAAACATGAATTTCATTAAAACATAAAAGGTTACATTAAACTTGAAAGGAAAATACATTTAACATTAAAATAAGCAGAAAATATACTGGAAATTAAATCTACACTACTCTAATCTAATCCTACTCCTAGATATCTTTACACTATATGATTGGTCTCCTATTTATAGCCTTGAGCAAAACCTTCTAGGACTTGAGATGCTCCTCCATCCATCTTGATCTCAACCCTTGATTCCTAATCCACCAATCTAAGCCTTTGATCTTTCTTCCCGTATATACTAATGGGAGGCTGAGGATTGCCAACGTTGCTTATGAATGTCAGACGTGTCAAGAGGAGTTCGAGCTCTAGAATCAGGGGTGAAAGCGCGTATGTGGAGAAGGGTGGATTTTACCCTGCGTGTGTTTATTGTAAAAACGAGGAGGGAAAAGGGAGAAGATCAACAGTAATTTTGACTGTGTGTGTGGGTTGACTTGGATCCTGGGTTATAATTTAAGGAATGGGCTTTTTATTAGTTTTTGGGCTTTGACTTAATTTTGGGCTCTAATATAACTTTTGAGCTTTATTGGTTCATTAGATAGGATTGTGGGCTGACCCGGCCCATTAAGTGGGCCCGGGTTGGTCCATAGAAAATGCGTACGCCTTCGGCTTTGGTTTTTCGTGCTCATTCCATTCCCGTGCTCAGCTTTGTCCGTTTTGCTTCATTTTTGTCCTTTTTAGTGAATATCCATTCCTGCAAGACACAATTCACAAAACAAACAAATACAATGCATTTTTATGTATTTTTGGTCATTATTGGTCTTTTTAGCTCGTTTTATTAGGTAAAAGGTATGTGTATTTAAACACATACCAAAATCCCCCATACTAAACCATTGTCGTGTCCTCACGCAATGTTATCAACTCACGCTTAGAAAACCAAAGATTCCACCCCCTTCGACTAATAACCTTGAAAAGTAGCAAAGTGTTCATAAAGGGAAATGATGAAATCAATAGTTTTAAAAACTCCCCGTTTGACCAATTATAATCATAAACATATTTTTGTATTTTTCTCAACTGGCGGGATGTTGACCTTTATTTTTTAATAACTCTTAGGATCATAAAACAAGAAGCGCCTATAGAATAATCTATAGATGTCCAAAGGATAAATTCGTCGTCCCCGATTTTTCACTTGCCCCAAACTAAGCTTAAAAATGAAATCATTATTTTAATATAAGTATAGATGCTAACACTACTCATAAATGCTAATTGTGTAAGTAAAAACTTAACTTTTCGCTCCCTTATTCCTAAATTCTCTAAAGATTTTATTTTTATTATTATTGGTGACAAATAAATTAAGTCCTTACATATAAAGTAGGCCCGGTTTAGACCATAATTAGTTTGAAATCCTTTCCTAAAGAGACGATATGGTGAGAATAAGGTCCACATTAAGGTTATAATTTCGCATGATTAAAGGGTTATCTCTTTTTATTTCATCCAGAAACAAACTCAACACTACGAGTCTATAGAACAAAGCTTATAAGATTAAACACCCCGAAGTCTCAAAATTTGCTATATTAATATTATTAATTGCAAAAACATTATTAAACCTGGTCCCTTTAAACAACTGCCACATCGGATTGTGAGCCGGCAAAGAAGCAATAGTCTTGACTATCGACCTCCGGATATCCTCGGAACCTTTTTGAATGCTGCAACATCGTTAAGAGCCGGCAAGATGCAGCGACAACATTTATCAATGGTCTAGGATTATTATTGCCAACTTATTGGCCTTCTTTTGAAGACTACAACATCGGTTGTGAGCCGGCAAGATGCAACAAATTTTTATGAGCCTACAGTTTTATTAATATTATTACCTCCACCCTTTAAACGACTACCACATCGGTTGTGAGCCGGCAAGAGGTAGTGGTCTTATTTCGGCTTCGGTTTATTACATAACTATTATTATTATAGCCAAAATTTCAAGTCATGTGGTCTTTTAACTACCTAGACAACGGTAGCGAGCCGTCAAGAATCGGTAGCCAATTTCCCCACAACACTGACAAAACCTCTATGTGTACCTTAATTTCATCAGAAGGAGTCTCGACGAAGGGATTTAAACTAAGAATCGCAAAAACCAAAGTAACTTTATTTATTCGACAATTATATAACGTTTTATTAAGTGGTGGGAGCGAAAAGCCACAATCAACCTCTATGAGCTCTAAAGAGATCCAACTACTCTACGTTTAGCATCTAACTTATATAAAACTCTATCATTTCTCGTTCTTCGCAAATTTAAAATCTTTAATAAAAAGATCCGCGAATGCTTATTCTAATAAAAACAAACTTTGCATATTTAAAGTCTATTATGGAAACTTGCAAAACTCTTGACTTTTTCAAGCTAGAATTTGCCTTTTAGAGCTTCTTGTATAAAAGACTAGCAAAAGCTTAAATTTATATAAGTTAAGGGGCAAGCTAGAGCACAACATGGTCGATCAAGTCAAAATTTATTCTTATTCTCACCAACGGAAAGTCAACATTTGTGTCAAAACACTTATTTTATTTTTGAAAAAAATTTAAATTTGGCATAAAATCACATATTTTTGTGGAAAAACAGGGTTACGTAAAGACAAAACAAATGCAAGTAAGATCAAATCGAAGATACCCCCCCATACTAGAACTACACATTGTCCTCAATGTGAGACTGTCACCCCCATACTAATTTCAAGGCATAATCCAAATATTAAGGGGACTCTACGCAAATCTAAAGCCGTTTATTAATTATGCTAATAGATAAACGTTAGTCAATAAGATCTAGGATATCGAATTCCCATATATAAGCATGCTAAGGATTGAAGATCGAGTGAACGATGGACAAAACCACGAGCACGCGATCTTCAAATCTCGGGCAATCTGGACATAAACACAAACACGAAACAGAGGAAAACAAAGCGGGCCTCCTCACATCATACTTAATTATAATATTATACAAATATACTACTACTAGGGATAACATGGTTACCGCGAAGCGCTGTTTTGCGCGAGTCTCTAGCTTGACTACCCTAATATCATCGTGATATAATGGTTGAAACTAATGAAGAGAAAACTCCATCGGAACTTTCATACAAGAGTTTTTAGATAAACATTGAAGCATATGAAAGTTCCACTCCGATGAGATAATACCAGCTCTAAAGAAGAAAAATGAAAAGCGGATATGCCAGGGTTAAAAATAGTATCCTTATTCCCGGAGGAGAGAAGAAAAGGAGATTGCACCGGTATAGGTTGAAAAATAAGGAAAAAAATTCGGATAACAAAAGTGAGGGAGAAAGATAATGGCGTTCCTCAAAGGATAAACTCACAAATGAAGGATAAAAACTTTCCATCTGAAATCCCAGGGTCGAAAAACTTGACTAAATCCTCCAAATTCAATCTTTATCAGGATTCATCCTTTAAGCACTTAGATTCATGATCGAAAACACCTCGGGAGGGAGAATTAGGAATAGTCCAAATAATCATCCTAAAATCCGGAGTGAGTATCAATAGAAGATTTTATCACCTTAAAATCCTTAAAATAAAGTTCTTTCAGAGGGAGAGGAGATGATGGATCATCATTTAATAACTTCTCGAGTAGAAGAATGTCTCCCTCCGGATCAAAGTCGGCATCATCAATTCCCGACGGAATTGAATTACTTGTAAGACAAGCTTTAATCTCATCAATATCGTCTCCTAGGTTGAAGCACTCATTCTTATTTGCATCGAAAAGAGGTGTGACTAGAAAAGTTGGCTCATCAAGTTTAGAAACATAGGTGTCATCGCTCTTGATGTCCTCTAACACCTCATAAAAAAGAGGATTTACGTCACTAGAGATATATTCGTCATCGAATTTAAAAAGAGGGTTCGAGTAAATTTTAACATTATCTTCCGGAACGTCCTCATCGGATAGTGACTAATCATCACTAGAGGTAAAATCATTATTTGAATTGAAGAGAGGGTTAGAGAAAGTCATGGATTTTTCCTCATAAACGTTAATAGGAGAGAAATCATCACACGAAGGTAAATCGCTATTACTCCCGGATGTTTCCTCGGACTTACTTGGGATTAGGACAAAGTCCTCAACACTATACTTTATTACTTTGTCTAATTCCTTTTCAGGAATAGTGCTAAGTTCTTCATCCCCCATGATGAGAGAGTCATCGGGCTTCTTAATTGGTAAGTCGGGTGTAATTGCAACAGATAGAGAAATTTGAGGCATATCATTTAAAGGAATAGTACTCCCCTTATAAATAAGTTTAAAATGCTGCAAAAACTCTAGAGTACGAGTCCTAAGATTAGCCGCCTGCTCATAAGAAAATATCTGAGGTTGCGGAGGTGGGTAAGAAAAATTTTGAGAATCACTGAAAGAATTCGGATTTGGATCATAAATGGATGAATTTCCATTACTAGAAGCGCAAATGAAGCAAAATTCTTTACTAAGACCAGATCCACACCACTTCTAAGTACACCATTTACAATGTTCACCTTCTTCTAACAGATCTTTACAATGAAAACAATGAAATTGGTTGAACGAAGATGTTTGGGGTTGTGGAGGTGGGTAGGAAAAATTGGGTGTTTCATCATTTTAAATGGGATCGGGGTTATGGACAAACTCTTCTCCTAAACTCACATTGGTACAACGCCGACAATTTCCATCGTTAAACGGACCTCCACACCACGAGCATCTTGAAAACCAAGACATTTTGAAGAATTATCGGATAAGAAGGTAAAAGGAACAAGAATTAAACGAATAAGAGGATAGAGAAGAGTATTTATAGATTTTTCAAATAACACATAAAAATAAGAAAGAAAAATATTTTTGGTAACCGATAGCCAAAAGTGCACCGAAGCTCTCTAGAAAATGCACAAAGAAGCGGAGGAGCGGGTAAGCGCGAAGAGTTCTAAAAACCTTCTCCTTTCATGTCGAAGTTCGTAGGATCGACCCTTCTTATACCTCTCTTATAGTTTGTTTACTAAAGGTGAGCCGATTTGACAATTAACACACGATTATTTTTATATTAAAATAAAAGAAAATAAGAATAGAAGTATAAAATATTTTTGTATTTATATATTTATATATTCATAAATAAAAACAATAACTTCACGGGGAAGGGTCTTCAAATCACTAATCTTCAAATGTAACTCGATAATCGCTACACACTTTCCCGGCAACAGTGCCAAAAACTGATTCGTTCCGAACATACACGTAAGTATATATAAGGACGAGGTTAATTATAGTATAGTATAAGTTTTCCGTCGGGTTTAAGAAAGTTACTTTTAACCAAAATAAAGTTCAGAACCTCCTGAGTCGTTTCCACGACGAAGCGTGAATTGAGAATCGGTTAAGTTTGTAATCGAGCGATTTGAATAATCAAAATTTTGGGTTTTTGATTCTATATCTACTTATGAAACGCAAAAGCAAATAAAGGCAAGCTAACAAATAAGGCAATTAAGATTTAAACCTAAAAGCGATAACGGGAATCCTAAAACGCGACTAAACAACCAAGTAAATCAAATTTAAGCCCTAGAAATGCAAATTTAATTTCTAAAGGTCCTAAATGATTTAAAATAATTTTAGAAAAAAGAATTATATTTTTTTGATTTTTATTTTATTTTTAATGAATTAAAAACTAATTTAATCTAGAAAATTAAATAAAAATACTAAACTAATTTATAAAAATCTAGAAAAATTACTAAAATTACTTAAGACAATTACTGAGAAAATGGTAAAAAGAAAAATCCAAAAAGCACTTTCAATAAGCTGTAAATAAGCTGAATACGTTTATAAGCTTAAACTATTAACAACCCTTAAATACCAAGTGGCCCAAGAGTCTTATGAAAAAGACCCAGGGGCGTAATGATAAGTGAGTGTGTGTATAAAGCTAAGGTCGCAGGTTCGAGTCCTGGCCCTTAGTTTTTGCACTTATTTTTATTTTTGAAAACTTTTTGGAAAAACTTAAACACATTAAAATAAGCAATATTTATAACTAGAACTTTTTATGAAACTTAATATTAAGCTCAGAATAAGCACTTAAAATAGACAGATTAAGCTTTTTAGCTTATATGACATTTAGCTTAAAACCGTTTGGCTTTTCAGGACTAAATAAACAACTAAGAAAGAAAATAAGCAAAATTCAGACCTAGACTAATCCCTAATGAGCACTTAGGACCAAAAATAAACTAGATTAAATAAGCAGGAAAGCACTTAAAAGGCATTTAGACAGTGGACTTAAAAACAGACTTAAGAGACTAATGACTAACTTTAGAGCTAAGATTTAAGAATAATAAGCTAAGACATTGGTATGCGTTTAATTACACATACCTTTTGCCACTAAAATCGGACTTAAATGACTAAAAACGTACCAAAAATACATTGTATTTGTATGTTTTGCATTTATATTGTGCAGGTAATGGATATCCAAGAAAATGACAAAAATTAAAGCCAAAACGACAAAACCGAGCACGAGAACGGAAAGAGCGCATAAAGAAAAGTCAAGTCGAAGTCAAAAAGTCAAAGTCAAATCAAGTCAAAGTTAACCCCGGGAAGTGGAATTGGAAAAAGCATCAAAAACCGAACCCGAAAACATAAATTGCCAAAAGTGGGCCCACCCGTAAACACCTAGTGGGCCCGAGATAGCCCACTTATACACTTATATCTTAAACCCCTTAATAAAATCCCAGACAACCCACTTATATCTTATAACCCTTAAACATAAATAAAAGCCCAAGTCCCTTATTTCCTTACCCGGCCCAACAACCAAGCCCAACACCATACCCATTACCCTTTATTACACCCCCGTTAGTCCCTAAAAGGACTAACGGTGCAACAATTATAAAACTCCAGGGACCAAAGTTGTACCTCCAAGGTCCTTTGATGCATATACTTATATAAAATGGAGGGACCATTCTTGCCAATCCACCATACTTGTGCCCTGCACCAAACAAACAGGATAACCCCTTTTCCCGCTAAACTTCCATTGTTACTGTTCACCTCCATCCCCAAATTTACTCTTACCCTGAGGTTAAACCCACTTAAACCCTCTTCTAGAAGCTCAAATGATGCAAGGGATGACGTTTTTGGCACCTGACACGTTGGCAATCCAAAAGCAATCATTGGGGAATGATTGCGTGGCAATAATCAAGGGCTATGATGGATTTAAAGAAGCACAAGATGATTTAAAGGGCCAAGATTGAAGCTTTTGTTTCCTCTCACACAAGAAAACCAAGCCAAGGATCTAGGTCCTTCTATCCGGCTTATAAATAGAGGGCTTAACCCTTGTGGTTAAGGAAAGTTTTTTTTGAGTAGTTGTCCTAAGTTTTTAGTCTCTTTTTAATGTATTTTCATTTAAGTTTTTAAAGTTATCCTGTATTTCAATTTCCTTTGTAAAAGTTTAAGTTTTTAATGAAAATTTTGAGGTTTGTGTTTTTAAGATATTGTGTTTGATCATTTTATATAATTTGTCAAGCCTTGAAAAGCTATGAAGCAGCTTGTAGATCTTACCTAAAATATCATTATTATGGATTTTGGACTAGTTTTGTAAAAGTTTCCATGCATAGGGGTATATATTGTAACTTTTGAAAATTATTAACTACAAGGGCTGAAAATGTAATTTTATGAAAGTTATAACTCCAAGGGTTATTTTTGCCAAATCTTAAAGTTGAGGGATTTAAATTATATACTTTATATATATAAAGGTTAATTATGTAAATAATTATAATCCAAGGGTTATTTTTGCCATTTTGACATTCTTAAAAATATAAAATATTATATTTTTATATAAATTATAAAAATATATAAAAATATTATAAAACTTGATTTTATTAAAACCCGATACATTTATCGTTATTAATCATCGATCGACGTTTATAAAATCAATTACGTTAAATAATTAACGTAATTTATCATCAGCTAGCTTTTGAAGAAACTTGAAATCTTATCGTATCACGATACTAGGGAATTTCATGTGAGGGGTTCCATTTGGGTATTTGTTTTGACGAGTTTGCTGTGTTTATGATTTAAAGTGCCCTCGCTCCTCAAACAATACTGCGTGGCCTCTGGATTATGATAGCCCGAAGAGTGATACAACATTTCCATAATAAATTCAAATCAAAGATGATATTTCATTATGACATAAAACATATTCAATCAAACTAAGACTTGACATGATACCCAGGTTGTGTGACGAAGCCGTTACTTTCATTTCAAATACTTTTGCCATCAATCAGATTTCCCTATACTGTTAAGGTGAGTTCATAGCCTCGCATTTTAATCTTTTAAATGTTTTAAAAACCCGCAAGGGGGATACATGCTATAAACTATGAATGCAAGTATTTTTCTGTTTGCTATCCTGATACATTTTGCCATTAAGACCCCATTATCATGAACCGTTAATTACTCTTCGGAGTGAGCGCGAATGCTGTGAATAGATCTATTTGGGATTGGACTTCCCCGTTTGTGTACCTATACTGTCGGTAACCAATAGAACTTCATTTGAATAACTATGCTGGTGTTTGGGCAAAGGCACCCGTTGGGGTTATTACTTGCGATTATTGATTATCCCAAGGCTTCAGTGTCATGAGCTTAAAGCAATAATAATGTTTTACAAACTTCGGGTGTATAATCCACTATTGAATTGCATTCAAACTACTTTACTCAAACCTATGAATTTCACTCAACCATTGTGTTAACTTTTTAGCATGTTTATCTTAGGTAATTGAACCATTGTAATTGAGCATGGAGTGGCGTGGACTTGAAGATGGTTAAATTGTTATCCCTCAAACTTTTGTTTTTAGATTTTGGGACCTCTCTTTTGTAAAAACTCTAATGAATAAATGAATGATAACTAAATTTTCAAAAAACGTCTCTTTATGATTCGTTTTCTATGATTATGACTGTTGTACTATAAGGTAATACCCCAGCTTAGCTTCCACTGCTATATGTAAAAATGGGGTTTTACAGATTGGTATCAAGAGCCACGGTTATAGAGAACAAGGTTAAAACCTTAACTATAACTACTTTTCTTTTTCTAGCCATCAAAGTCCTCCGTGCCACTACATCTTTCAGAATAGTATGTAAAGATACATAACTATTATACTATTATATAAATAACTTATGTTATTTACTACTGGGTTGTTAACAGAATGATGTCTTCTCCCAACCATCCTACTTCCAATATTGAGGGTGCCTTTTCCTTAATCTTTCCGAACTATCTCCCGGCTTCCCCGGATTATGTTCCAGGTTCACCGAGAAAAACTTATTCCAGCTCTTCTAATTCATTGGGAATAGTCCCAATAGCTTCACTAACTCTTTCGCTTTTTCATGATGATCCCTACATGAAAGTTTTACAAGCATTTTATACTCAAAAATCACCTATCCCACCTCCAACTATTATACCTCCATCTTTGATACCTAATCCTCAAGAATTCTTTCTTCTTAAAGAATTTATGTCACCTAAGAAACGAGGTCGATCATCTTCTTCTACTTCTGCCCTACCTCAAGATTTTGAGATAGGAGAAATCTCTCAAAAGACAAGTTTAGAATGTCATGAGGAACAAATCGAGGAAATTCTGAATCATCTTGATGAACTCTCTCTCGACCGTATTGAACACATAAAAGACAAAGTAGAAGGTCTCGGAAAAGGTAGGGTGATCATCCAACAAGATTTTGACACTTTGGAAGCTGAACTCCAACAAGCCCGTGCTCAAATTACCAAACTTCACAGAAAACAAATGGGAAGTAACCACAAGATTTCTCTAACCCGTTTCAAGATTATAGAACTAGAACACATCATCAACGATATCCAAATCCATCATCAAGAAGACAAGGAAAGTCTTCTGAATGCCATCAATGAACTCAAGAATAAATAGGAAGGACTATCGGATTATTAGATTAGATCTTAAGTTATAACTCTTAACCTAGCCACAGGATGTGTGGTATAAATAAAAACACTTGTCAAATCTTGACTATGTACAGTACCAAGGCAAGTTGTTCTTAATATAATACAAAGGCAATCCCGTTCTACCTTGTTGTTTCATAATACCAATTTATTTACCCTATATCGTTATCTTCGTCTTCATAAATCATACCATGACTTCTATACTTGTTAGTATCTATATTACTGTTATTAAAAGTGCTTAAAGTTCAAAAATAAGCATTGTGCACTTTAAGGCATTTTTAATTAAGCATTGCATTTCAAGCATTTTAAGACTTATGATATTATTCTTATTACGTGTTGTCTTATGTTGATAGAATGCCTCCCAAAAGGACGTCAACATCTGATACACCGGCCATGACTCAAGCTGCCATCAGAAAACTAGTTGCTGACAGTGTCACTGCGGCTCTAGAAGCATAAGCTGCAATAATGGCAAATACTAGTAATCCCAACAGGAACACTGGTCCTACTGGAACTCCTGTAGCAAAAAATGAGAAACTACAAAGAGTTCATAAGCTGTCAACCATTCTTCTTCAATGGTACGGAAGGAACAGTTGGCCTCATTCGCTGGTTTGAACGAACCGAATCAGTGTTCTCTCGTAGCAAATGTGCTGAAGAAAACAAAGTAACCTTTGCTACTGGAACCCTAACTGATGATGTCTTGTCCTGGCGGAATGCATACGCCCAACCTATGGGAGTAGATCAAGCCAATCAAATCACCTGGACTGAGTTAAAAAGGCTCTTGACAAACAAGTATTGTCCCCGAACTGAAGTCAGAAAGATGGAAGATGAATTTTACAATCTTTCTGTAAAGGGAAATGATCTTAAACCTTATGTTAGGAGATTCTAAGAACTAGCAGTCTTATGCCCGAACATGGTGTCAAACACCGAGAAACTCTTGGAGGTTTACCTAGAAGTATCGAAGGAAATGTTACCTCCTCTAAACCTCAAACTTTAGAGGAAGCCATTAACATAGCCCAAAGGCTAATGGATCAGGTAACAAAACATACTTCGGTGCAAGTATCAAGTGACCACAAACGAAAGTTTGACGACAGAAGAACTTTCAACAACAACTACCACAACAATAACAATAACAACTACCATAACACCAACACCAACAACTGCTACAATAACTACCAACCATAACAGAACCAAAGGCAAGAAGCTGCGAAAGCCTATGCTGCCACTTTAGCTGAAAACAATAGGTACGCCAAAAATCTCCCATCCTATAAAAGATGTACTCTACATCGGATGGGACCTTGTACTGTTAAGTGCAGTAATTGCAACAAGGTTGGCCATTTGACCAAGAACTGCCAAAACAAGAGGCCAGCCACTGGAAGTAATCAGCTACCAGTGACAGTTATTTGTCATGCCTGTGGAGAAAAAGGGCATTATACAAATCAGTGTCGAAAGACCAACATCAATTCCCAGGGGAGAGCCTACATGCTAAGAGATAAGAATGCTCAACAAGACCCGAATGTAGTTACGGGTATGTTTCTCCTAAACCAACATCTAGCTAGAGTATTATTTGATTATGGAGCCGATAAAAGCTTCATATCCATATCTTTTGCCTCTATGCTAAATATCCCGCCTATTACAATAGATACCTTTTACGATATCGAAATGGCTGACGGAAACCTAGTAAGCAGAAATACTGTTATCCAGGGTTGTACCCTGACTTTGTTAAACCAATCCTTCGAAATTGAGCTCGTACCGATTTAACTCGATAGTTTTGACATTGTCATCGGTATGGACTGGTTGTCCAAGTATCATGCCAAAATTCTCTGTGATAAGAAAGTCGTCCACATTCCTATCGACGGTGAAACTTTGATCATTCGAGGTGATCGAAGCAAAACTCGACTAAATCTCATATCCTGTATAAAAACCAAACGATACATATCTCGAGGTCATTAAGTTTTCATGATCCAAGTCATGGAAAAGAAGAAGTCAGACGATAAAAGATTAGAAGATATTCCTGTAGTAAGAGAATTCCCAGATGTTTTTCCTGAAGATCTACCTGGCCTTCCTCCCATTCGCCAAATAGAATTCCAAATCGATCTAATTCCCGGAGCAGCACCTGTAGCCCGCGCACCTTATAGATTAGCTCCTTCAGAAATGCAGGAAATATCTAACAAATTTCAAGAGTTAATAGATTGAGGTTTTATTCGACCAAGTACTTCGCCTTGGGGAGCTCCTGTCCTATTTGTCAAAAAGAAAGACGGATCTTTCAGAATGTGTATCAATTACAGGGAGTTGAATAAACTTACTGTAAAGAATCTTTACCCATTACCCAAGATCGATGACTTGTTCGATCAACTTCAAGGTTCAAGCGTTTACTCAAAAATCGACTTAAGATCAGGTTATCATCAACTGAGAGGGAGGGATAAAGATATCCCTAAGACTGCTTTCAGAACAAGATACGAACACTATAAATTAAAGTTATGCCATTTGGTTTAACTAACGCACCTGTTGTATTCATGGATCTTATGAACTGTGTGTGTAAACCATACTTGGATAAATTCGTGATAGTATTTATCGATGATATTCTTATCTATTCTCGTAACGAAGAAGAACACGCAAATCATCTGAGAATAATCTTAGAATTACTCAGAAAGGAAAAATTGTATGCCAAGTTCTCTAAGTGTGATTTCTGGATTCATATCGTGCAATTTCTTGGACACTTAATTGATAGTCAAGGACTACATGTTGATCCCGCCAAAATTAAAGCAGTTAAGAATTGGGAAACTCCTACTACACCCACAAAAGTACGCCAATTCTTAGGACTCACTGGCTATTACAGAAGATTCATCAAAGGTTTCTCAAAGATTGCAAAGCCTTTAACTAAATTAACCCAGAAAAACAAGAAGTATATCTGGGAAAAAGATCAAGAATTGACTTTCCAACTCCTTAAACAAAAACTTTGTGAAGCTCCAACCTTAGCATTACCAAAAGGAAATGATAACTTTGTCGTTTACTGTGATGCATCTATTCAAGGTCTTGGAGCAGTACTAATGAAAAAAGAAAAAGTTATTGCATATCCATCCCGACAACTCAAGCCTCACGAAGAAAACTACACCACTCATGATCTTGAATTAGGAGCAGTCATATTCGCTCTTAAAATCTGGAGACACTATCTATACGGTACAAAGTGTACAGTTTTCACTGATCACAAAAGCCTGCAACACATTCTTCATCAAAAAGAATTGAACATAAGGCAACGCCGTTGGTTAGATTTACTTACAGATTATGATTGTGAGATTCGCTATCATCCTGGAAAGGCAAATGTTGTAGCAGATGCCTTAAGCCAGAAGAAATAAATCAAACCACTCTGAGTTAGATCATTAATCATGACCATTCATCCAAAACTACCATCACAAATCCTCGAAGCCCAAAATGAAGCACTCAAAGAAGAAAACATCAAAGCTGAAAACCTACGAGGAATGGACAAATCATTTAAAATTCGTCTTGATGGAACTCGTTGTATCAAGAATCGAAGTTGGTTACCACTCTTAGGTAATCTGAGAGACTTGATCAAAGTATTCCATCCATCCAGGTTCTGACAAAATGTACCAAGATCTGAAGAAACTCTATTGGTGGCCTAACATGAAGGCAATCATCGCTGAATATGTTGGCAAATGTTTGAAATGTCCTAAAGTTAAGGCAGAATGTCAAAAGCCATCCAGCTTACTAGTACAACCTGGAATTCCTATGAGGAAATGGGAGAGAATAACAATGGATTTCATCACAAAACTTCCAAAAACATTAAATGGACATGACACCATTCTGGGTCATTGTTGACCGCCTTACCAAAACCGCGCATTTCATCCCTACCGAAGAGACAGATAGTATGGAAACCCTTACAAGGTTGTACAACAAAGAAATAGTCTCCCAACATGGTGTACCAATATCCATTATCTCGAATCATGATAGTCACTTCACATCCAGATTCTGGCAATCATTAAAAAGTGCTTTGGGTACTCAATTAGACATAAGAATGGCATATCATCCCGAAACCGATAGACAAAGTGAAAGAACCATCCAAACACTCGAAGACATGCTTCGAGCCTGTGTTATAGACTTTGGAAAAGGATGGAAAAGACACTTACCATTGGTAGAATTCTCTTACAATAACAGTTACCATGCGAGTATTAAGGCAGCACCATTTGAAGCACTTTATGGTCGAAAGTGCAGATCACCTGTTTGCTGGGCCGAAGTTGGAGATGTTCAACTCACAGGACCAGAAATAATTCATGAAACCACTGAAAAGATAGTGCAAATTTGACAACGCTTGCAAGCTGCAAGAGATCGGCAAAGAAGTTACGCCAATGTAAGACGAAAGCCTTTAGAATTCCAAGTTGGAGATCGTGTTATGTTAAAAGTATCACCTCGAAAAGGTGTCATTCGTTTTGGAAAGCGAGGAAAGCTTAACCCTCGATACATTGGACCATTCAAAATCCTTGAACGGATTGGCCCAGTGGCATATAAACTTGAGCTTCCCGAAGAACTCAGAAATGTCCACAATACTTTCCACGTCTCTAATCTAAAGAAATGCTTATCTGACAAATCTCTCGTCATTCCAATAAAAGAGCTTCGGCTCGATGACAAACTCAACTTTGTGGAAGAACCAGTAGAAGTTATGGATCGAGAAGTCAAGCAACTAAGATAAAGTCGTATTCCTATAGTCAAAGTATGATGGAACTCTAAAAGAGGACCAGAATTTACGTGGGAACGCGAAGATGAAATTCATGCCAAATATCCACATCTATTTTCCAACATCACTTCAAAGTCCAACTAAATCTCGGGACGAGATTTCTGTAAGGATGGGGGACTATAACAACTCAGTATTTTCATCAATGTAAATATCCATCTATTAAATTAGATGCAATATATACCACCTTTTTACAAGGAAATTTTTTGCTTTATTCCATTATGTAACATAGTTTACATAACTAAAGTAAACGAGCTCACACAACCTACCTATGCCAACTATATCTATGTTTATATCATGTAAACATCCTAATATGTCAAGTCTATGCCCTAATATCATTTTTACCAAGTACATTATCCATTTAACGTACCATTTACAACGTTA
>BQNB010051282.1:0-35192 GCA_026074375.1 Tanacetum coccineum
TTCACCTTATAAATCCATTTTTAAGTAATAATCTTCACTTTATCTGGACGTGGAACGAGTTCCCACACTTCAAGACGATCGAATTCATGTAACTCCTCTTGCATTTCTTCGATCCAACATGCTTGAGTTAGTGCGTCTTTATAGTTCTTTGGTTTAACTGATGTGAGAAAAGCATCGTAGTAACAAAATAATGCTTGTTCATGGAGTTGGAGTCTTGTGGAAACAGGTCTTTCGAGTTCACCGATGATGTTTTCTAAAGGATGATCTTTGGTCCATTTGGAAACGTATACTGAGTTAGGAGTAGCAGTATGCACAACAGTAGGAATAATATCCGAAGAAGAAGATGCTTTAGAATCATTTTCTGGAATTAGAATACCAAAGAACGGATCGTTATCCATGTGTGCAACATCTAAGTCATGATTGTCTTCTTCAACATCATTAGAAATGACAGGAGATTAAGTTTTGGGTGTTGTTTGAGAGTTACTAGGTGATGGTGCATCTTGATCAACAGTTGTTGAGGAAGGTGAACTGATTGATGCAGCGGGTTCTGGAGCAACTACTTCAGCAATGGGAGCAATGACTTCAGGGGATAGGTGATCAATACTAGGTGGAGGAGTGAGTAATTCATCAAACAACGGTTGAAACAAAAAATCCTAATCAGTTCTTGAAGGTGGTACAAATGGTGTTGAAGGATGAGGGTTTGGCACGAGTCCTGAACTGATTGTTGCAGGAGTTATTTCATGAAGTGCGGGTCCTGAACTGCTGTGTTTAGAAGCCATACTGGCCATTTGAAAAATCAATCAACTTTTGACCATATTTTGTTCACTTTTCTCCCCTTTAAAAATTGCATATTTGATTGCCATTTTTAATTAACCAAGTGAGCTAAAATACAAGTTATTGTACGTTGATCCACTTGTATAATATCCGAGCATATGAGAATATGTCATTGTTGATGAGAATGGTCGAAGACAAGAAGATTTCTCTTCTTTTGAAGATAAAGCGCACTGAAGCGTACACCTTTCTTTTCTTTAAGGAACGGGGCCTGAAGTGTTGTCTGCAGACGCCATTAATTGAAGCTCGGGTTATGCATTGAATTGTACATAAGCCATAGAATAAAGACTGAGTTACAGTCTGAAGTAACTGTAAGTCATTTTTCTTGAAGTTCGAGTCCTAAGCTGATATTTACTTAGAAGTCATAAAATGAAGTTCGACTCCTAATTTGAAGTACTTAGAAGTCATAAAATGAAGTGCGAGTCCTAAGCTAAAGTACTTAGAAGTCATTGACCATGTTGATTAGATGTGTAGAGAAGCCCGAATCCAATTACCAAGGTACGATTTGTATGACCTGCATTGGACAGTTGAAGAGCATGTAGAAATAGAAACATTAGATCCCATATGATTGTTGGGATCTAAGTGGTTAGCATTCATAGATTCTACAATCTTAGGTGCACTACTCGAACTTGCATGATTTGTTTCTTTAGGTCTCCATTGAGATGTGGGTCTCAAGCTTACCTTCAAGCACTTGTGTTCCATTAGTAAAACAAATAATGTCATCAAAACTCACGGTTTTGCAAATAGATAATCAATGATCTCAATCATGTAGTAAGCAAATTAAGCGTTAATAAATTTATGAGTAAACAACCATGTATCAAACATGTAATAGAAATCATGTGGTAGGCAAGTAAAAGCTTTAATAAAAACATTCATGTAGCGCTCATGTAGTAGAAATCAATAAGTTTACTAGTAGTTAAATCGAGCATGTATTCTCACTCGAAAATAGTTATGATAACCAATAAATGAGAAAGGTCGGGGCTTTAATGAAAACCCAAGGAGCGATGAAGAACAGAAGTAGAATGACTATCATTGGACGAGTGAAAGAGTCTAAGCGCAACCTAAAAGACGTGATGATGTATTGAATGATAAAAGAAGATCGTACGTAAAGTAAATCAATATGATACGAGTTATGTTTCCGAGATATGCAAGGCATCTGCATTAAGACTTAAACCAAAGTATTTTTTCCCCAAATTGGATACATACGCCCAACTTTATACTATATTAAGTGTCTTCTATTGTCTCGCTTATGCTGATTTATTATCTTATTACTATGTAGGCCGCACTTTTATTTCTCAAGAAAAGGCGTAAAACTATGTTGTTGTTATTGTTTAGGTCAACTTTACAAGACCATATCTCTTAACCTATAAACGATACAAGGATGGCGCTTTCACCCCTGGAAAGATACTTAAGTCTAGTTTCTAGAAAATTAGGCCTTTTAATCAAACCATTTACCAATCCACGGAAAATGAGATTTTACTAATCATAACTCAAAACAGAAAGTTCGCTGAATTTCTAACGCTTACGGTTTTGGCCATAAATCCTATTCTATAATAGCAATCTAGTTGAATCCAAAAAGATATGAAAGATTATGATGTCTAGTGTTTAACCATATTTTAAAAACCCAACACTTTAGTGCAAAAAGCTAGAGTTAAATCCCTTTTTCAAATAGTAGTTCAGAACTGACTAGTTTTCGTAAATTGGTCATATCTCACTCATTCAGAAGATATATGGCTCTATCCAATTCGACACATGTACCTTGAACTTATTTATATAATCCCATCAAATAATTCAGACCTTATTAGACCAAAAGTTTGCTGAAAATAACCCATTTATACTGCTGGTCTGCAGCAGTTCCAAATTTTCCTACCAAACACTAATTTTGACGCATTTTCCAAAACCGTAATAGATAATTTTAAGGATTCCACTTGGAGAGTTGTTTAAGTGTATAATAATGATATTAGACTTTTTATTTCTATTTTTTGAGTATTAACTAGGAGTTTATCTCGTTTCCAAATGATGTTCCTGATTTGGACTTGCAATCGTTTTTAAAACGGCCATAACTCCCTCATCCGGAGGAGTTGATAATCATCCACTTTTTATTTCGTAGATTAGACTTATACCTATCTACCATGTATATTTTTCTAGTAGTCACAAGTCAAAATTTTTGGAAAAGCCACGTTTTTGTACGGGACCTCAAACCAGTCCTAAAACTACTTCAAAATTCATTCGTAACTCATCCAAATCGCTATTTAAACCACATGCAATGCCATAAATATCATTACTAACATATCTCAATACTTCAAAACCTTGATGTTCATGATCAACTAAGAATACCAAATGGCAATCAAGATAAGGCATGCTTATAAAAGTTCAAATCAAGCTCATGCATTCAAAGAAAAATTAAATCAATAGAGAGATGGAACAATAGGCTTACAAACACAATGGAATAGAAGACAATGATCAAACGAAACCCTCTTGTGTTTTCCCTCAATTGCCGAAACCCACAAACACAAAACAAAGACCCAAACTTGATTTTTGATTAACCAATCTTGTTAAAAACACTTGCAATCGCACCCTTGATGATCTTCTTGCATCTAATTACATCAAAACTCAAAAATTAAAATTTTAATAAAAATCAAAACTTGAGAAATCTTAATGCATGGTTGATTTTATTTAAAAAGGCATGTGGGGATTGTATAGGAATGATGTAGGATTAATAGGGAAATGTTTAATTTGATTTTTGGCAATGGTGATGGTGGTGGTGTTGTGTGTGTCATTCGACCCAGAGAACAAGGGAGAAGGAGAAGACAAAAAAAATTATATGTGTTTGTGTGTGTGTTTATGTTTTGGTTATAAAAAAAAGGTGTGGGCTTTTATAATTTTTTTTATCAAAGTATACTTGGGCTTGGGTTTATAAAGAAAAATATTAGGGAGTGTTTGGTTTCTAGTTTTGATGGAGTCTAAACAAAGAAACAATTAAAAAGGGTGTTTGGATTATATGTTATGTTTATAAATTATATTATTATTATTATTTTTCTAAAACATGTATTCTACAATATTTGTTTTTAAAACACTTAATTGAAATATTAAAAATTGTAAAAATACTATTTTGACGCGGTTTCGGCCCATACGCAGGATAAAGATGGAAAATTGATAAAAATTAAAAATAAAATAAGCTCTCATAGCTAAATTATGAAATTGTCGATATCTCGAACGCTAAAATGGATAAAGTCCAAATCACGAATCGAAAATAGCTAAAACGACGATTTTCGTTAAAACGGCTAAAAACAAAATAATAATTTCCATAAAAATTAGAAATGAAATTTAGAGACGAGTTATAATATTTGACCGTAAAACACTGGAGATGCTTACAGTTCTTTCACCTTACTGGGAGCGTCGTCCCGGTGCTCTATTCGACTTATCTCCACAGGGTTTGCGACGGTTGATACACAGTCGGAAAAATCCATACAACAAATTACGAGTCAAAAAAAGTTCATAGCCCAAAGAATGATTCATACGGAAGAACACACGCTACGTCAGATACACATAAGCCCACTCATTTATAATTTGTTACTTACAAAAAATAGGCGTCCCAATCCTTGTAAGTAAGAATTTATAAACTTATGGTTCGGTGGTTTATAATTTCCTTATTCAAATGAAGAAGCGTCCTAATTCATTTCAATATGACGATTATAAATCATCATACTTACGCATGGACCGACACAAAACACAATATCAAAACAATGTCACAATAAGTAAAAAGGAGTGTCTACTTGACGGCATGATTCTTCAAAATCATAAGAGGTAACAAGAAATATAAACATAATATATGCATAAATCAAAGAAAGTAAATGAAGTAGGGTTCTTAGATAACCTTGATGTGTAGGAGGATGAAGAATAACCAAATCTAAACCCTTGTTTAGCAAAGAAACCCTAGCTTTTATCCCTTGAAAACCCTAATTTCCAACCAAACTTCAACTCTTCTTAGAATACCTTAAGTATGATGTATAAACACTAATATGTTGAAAGAAAATCAAGCTATGGACCCCCTAAAATCCTTGTGGAATGCCGTGGGTTTGAAGAGTTACAAAGGGAGTGTTTTTAAGATTTTCTTGTAAAGAAGTGAAGAGTATGAGTCCTTAGCTCACACATACATGCATATATATACTACTTGGTGATCATATGAGATATTTTTTATGTCTAGTTGATCATATGAAAGGTGGAAAGGATTGGAAGAAGATAACAAGATAGGAGCTTATTAGGATAATAAAAAAAAAAAGAATGGCTTCACGAGTCAAGTTGCATGCAAGAAATCTTTATGAAGCTTCTTGGTGACTCATGGCTTATCCTACATACATATACACGTTCCTATATGGTTGTGTATGAGCTAGATAATATCTTTGATCTTTATTTGATGTATTCTTGTATTATTTGAAGTATAATGTAGTAAAGGTTAAGTAGAATGTTTAACTTGCACATGGTAGAGTTTGATTTGAATTCTTTCATGAGGAATATGTATAAAGTGATAAATACTTGAAGTTTTAAATAAACTTTAAGTATTGGGTACAAATTTTGGGTATTTGATGAAGCGTAGATAAGTTAACGTGTTTCCGGGAAGGCCTAAACGTACTTTATCGTGAAACGTAACCAATAAAAATAAAATGTGCAATGTTAACAATTATCTTCTAAATAATCATATAACACTTTCTTTATGTAAACATTTAATTGTTTAATGCTCGTTTACATTGAATGATCATTTTTAGTTTACGCGATTTCACTTAACGGTTACGATTTAAAGGAAACGCGTAAAACCCTAAAAATAAATAGTGGATTACATAATGTCGTACAATGACCTAAAACACGAGGTGTTATATCACATACACATTGTATGTTGACCTACCCAACTAAGTACTATGATCAAAGGCCTCAAGTTAAAAATTATTCAACATCACACCAACTTTACCTAAAAATTTCCAAAAGTAGGCGAAAGCCACCGAAAATAGTTGATACTTAAATGAATTACTCTTATATATATGGATGGCGGTAATCCCGAAGATAAAAGCAAGAATTTGAAAATAAAATAGCTTACATATGTACGGGTATCCTGATATGGTACTCGCATTAACGTTCGAGGGAGAAAATAAGAAAACAGGTTGTACGCGATAATCGGATTGGTCAGCGTATATATAACCGACCAATATATAGAAGATAATATGACGTCATAAGATAAACGTAGGAGAGTAAAATCATAACCAAGTATTATATACTTAATTATTAATGTAATAGCAATAAAGATGCAAAAGATAGCATATAAGTTACCTGGGAGCAAGCGCGCGTGGATATCGGACAATGGTGAAGGACTCTTAAATTTTTTCAAAAAACGGTTATAGTCTAGGGTTTTGAAAATGACCTAGTTCGCTATAACGAGTGCTCTGATACCAATCTGTAACACCCCCATAAAATCACAACGCAGCGGAATACCACATTGGGGTGCTACTTCATAGTATAAAGTACAAGTTACAGAAAACGACCTCAAAAGAGACGTTTAATAAAATGTCACATTCGATTTAAATAAATCAGAGTAAATTTAGGTCCCAATAATTTGCTTTTAACAAAAATTACAAGAGTTCAAACATGACTCATTTGTATATTTAAAGAAAACAATCATCGAATGTGAAGAAAACCAAGTCCTTAAAGTTTTGATATCCACGCGACTCGAATGCTCCCAATGCACAGCTAGCAATATAATAACCTGAGAAAATACATGCAAAAACGTCAATAATAATGTTGGTGAATTCATAGGTTTAAGTAAAAGCAGTGTTGAAATAATTCAAGTAATATTTCTGAAAGAAAAGTAGCGTTACAACATTTCAAAGAACTATTTTTGAAATTCAAGTAGGGATTCAATAAATCAAGTAATGTTTAGTAATGGACCACAAGGTTTAAGATCAGCCAGCGACAGTGCAACGAATGCAATGTCAAGTAAATGAATTAATATATTATCGCATTAAGCTCATGCCACTGAAACGTTAACCAAGCATATAAAATATGCATATAATTTGCCCCTCAACAAGGTAATATTGCAATATACCTTAAGAAATTCTCAATACAAAATGTCCTTTAGGGGTGATCGCGCCATGGATGTCACAACCCCAGACAGGGCAGTCACGGCCCAATAGATCTACTTAATGTACTAGCGCTTACCCATCATAGGTAATTAACAGTGCATGAAATTCGGGGCCTTTTTGCAATAGGTACTCATGCAGATAAACTCATAATCGGGTCAAGCATACCCTTCAAGCACTTGTGTCCAATTTAAAACAAGTAATATGTTCAAAACTCTCAGTTTTGTAAATAGATATTCAATGATCCCAAATCGTGTAGTAAGCAAATCAAGCTTTAATAAATTCAGTGGTAAACAACCATGTATTAGAAATCATGTGTAAAGCAAGTAAAATCTTTCGTAAAAGCATTCATGTAACGCTTATGAAATTGGAATCAATAATTTTTGCTTAGTAAAACAAGCATGTATTCTCACCCCGAAAATAGTTATGAAAACCATTAAAGAAGAAAAGATGGGGCTATGAACTCACCGTAAGTGGATGATCGAAGAGAAACCAACAATGAGAAGATGACTCCAAATATTAGTCGAGACCTATAAAGCAAGTCGCGACTTAGAATGATATATGATATCATTATAATAGAATAGTTATACAATACTAGTTAAAGAATTCGAAACATAAACAATATTGCACCAAGACTAAACCAAAGTGTTTTTAAGAAGTCAATTGATGTCTAAGCTGGGGTCAAACTAAAATAAACATCTACTAAGTCTCGTCCCTTAATTCCTATCTCAATTGGATGTGGTCACACTTTTCATTTTTCCAATCCTAGACGTAAAAGTCAATTTTCTGATTTTAGTCATTTTCAAGAGAGCATAAATCCTAAACCATAAAAGATATAGACATGAGGCTTTCACCCCTGGAAAGGCCTTGAAGTCTACTTTCCATAACATCAAGCCTCATATTCCAATTGTTTACCAATTTTTAGAAAAGGACAATTTACTATCGCTAACTCAAAACAGAAAACTACCAAAGTTCGCTGAATTTCTAACGCTTACGGTTTTGGACATAAATCCTATTCTATAATAGAAATCAAGTTGAATCCAAATAGAGATGAAAGCTTATGATGTCTAGTGTTTAACCATGTTTTAAAACCCAACACTTTAGTGCAAAAATCTGGAATTAAATCCCTTTTTTCAAATAGTAGTTCAGAACTGAACTATTTTCGTAAAATCGGTCCTACCTCACTCCAACCGAAGGAGAGATATGCTCTAACCAAAACTGTGCGCGCGCAATGAGCGTTCGCGAGAGTGCGCGCTTAGATAGTGCGTACAGTTACTGCGCAAAAAATAAGACTCAAACAGTTCTAGAACGTGGGCGACGCGGGGGAAGTGTAGTGCTGTGCAATGTAACCGCATGTATATACTGCTGGCTGCAGCAGTCCCAAAGTTTCCTACCAAACACTAATTTTGACGTATTTTCCAAACCGTAATAGCTATTAAAGTGAATCCACTTGGAGAAGTTAGTTTAAGATGTATACTACTGAACCAAGCTTTAAAATGCAGAACTTTAGTGAAAATTCAGTGTTTTAATCTATTTTCCAAACAAGTGTCCAGATTCGACAAGTCTTCGTAAAACGGCCATAACTCACTCATCTGGAGGAGTTACGGCTATATCCAATTGGCTACATTTACCTTAAACATATATCTACCCAACTATGTAGTTTAATCACAGGATCCAGGCCAAAAAAATTTAGAAATACCCACGTTTTGCTACTGATTCAAAACTGCTATTAATTTCTAACTCTAAATCATTCCAAGACTCATCCAAACAACTACTTAGCTAAATGCAATGCCACAACACACCTTATAAACATCATCTACAGCCAATATACTCCATGAAAAATATTAAACCAAAGCCAAAACATATCAAGTACATGCATGCCTCAAGGAACCAAAATCAAACACATGCATCTACATAACAGTCGAGAGGGAGATGTGGGAAACGGGGGGGGGGGGGGGGAACTAGGGATTTTGGAAGGATGAACTGGGCAAACAAAGAAAGAAGTGGAGATGATAAAACAGCGGAACCCGGAGGAGAGGGGTTTGGTTGGAAGTGGTGGCTTCCGGATGAGTGACACAAAGGGACCTCTCTCTCTCTCTATCTCTCCTCTCTCTATAGGGTAATGTAATGCTAGGGTATGCCAATAACCCAAACCTTCAAACAGGAACCTGGGCGTGGGGGTTGTGTGTATTGAGTTGCATAGCGGCTCGTCTTGGGGCTTTGGTAGAGATGGTACGCGGAGGAGTTGAGCAGAAATGGGCCGCTGAGAGAGCAGACGATGAGAGCGAGAGGCAGAGAGCGCAAGGGAAAACAAGGTAGCTGCAGTAATTATCACGAAGTGCGAGTAGAGGGTGAGTTTGGGTGGTGGGTGGTGTGGTTTGTCTCGGGAGGATTGGTGTTGAATAGATGATTTGTGGGTAGAGTCAGTGGGGGGGTTTGTGTAGAGATAGTAAGTGGTTGGGGGGGTTGTTTGTATATGTAGGTGGAGTATAGAATATATAAGTACTGAGGATGAGATTGTAAAGAGTTGTAGGGTATTGTTGTGTTGGGGGGTGATGTAGGTGTGGTAGGTCGGATGGTGCGGTGGGATAGCGAGAGAGGGGGATTAGGGGAGGGAAGGGATTAGTATGTGGTTTGTATAAGGTGGGTGGTTTTTTGAGTGGGGGGGAAGGGGTTGGTTTTTGAAATTTGGGGGTTGGGATGGGTGTTGGGGGGTGGGAGATTTTTAGGATTTAGGCCTTATGGATCAGAGGAGAGTCAAAAGAAAAGGTGTGTTTGGTGTAGTTGGGTGCCTGCTCGTGAGTGGCGCTAGAGGGGAGTGTTAGGGGGTAGAGATGTGTTTAGGTGACGTAGCATAGATGCTAGTATGACAATTGTTTTTTTGTAGGGTTGAAAGAAATTTTAAGTGGTTTATGGGGTGGGGGGGGGGGGGGGGGGGGGGGGGGGGGGGGGGGGGGGGGGGGGGGGGGGGGGGGATGGTGGGGGGGGGGGGGGACAATAAATATATTTGATCAAGACAGTAGTTGTTGTGTTTAGATAGGTTGTTGAGAGGTAGGAGATGTTTGAATTAAATGGATGGAAATAGGTAATATTTAGGTATGGATTAATGGTTAGAGTTTGATATTGGGATGGTGGGAAATGTGAGTGGTTTAGGTGTATCGGGATATTTAGATGAAGTTGGAGGGCGATAGATTTGGAATAGAGAAAGATTGTAAGAATGAAGGGAGTGTGTTATTTGAAAGTGCACAGTTCGCGAAAATTTAAAATGACGATTTTAATGAAATCGACTAAAATAATTAAAAGTAATTTTTTTTTAAATTTCATAAAATAATTATGAGATTAGAATTAGTAGTGACCTTAAATACGGGGTTTTACAGTAACAATGATGATAATTAGATTCGTCTTATTAATACTTGGCCTAATGTAACTTAACTAAGTGTATTAAGACTAAGTTGATGAAGACGTCATGATATGGTTTTACATCATCAAGAGTAACATCATCATCTGCATCGAAGCTTCACGTGTCTTTCTAATATGGTTTTACACGTTGTTATTAATGATAAACTCGTTTCCTTTTTTGTCGCATACCTCAATTGCCACACTCTTCATATCTCTGCTGATAGTGAATGGTCCATACCATCTTGATTTCAACTTACGTGGGAACAACCTTAGAAAAGAATTGAAAAGAAGAACCTTATCTCCTTTTTCATAGTTGACTGGTGTCTTAATATGTTTATCGTGCCATCTCTTAGTCTTCTCTTTATAAGAGATAGAGGATTCGTAGGCATCGAGCCTCAACTCGTCTAGTTCATTAATCTATAAGAATCTGTTGGCACCAGCTTTTGTTAGATCCATGTTACATGCCTTAAGGGCCCAATAGGCCTTGTGTTCGAGTTCAATAGGGAGATGACAGGCTTTACCATAGATTATTCTGAATGGAGTCGTTCCAAGAGGGGTTTTGAATGTGGTTCGAAAGCCCAAAGCGCGTCATCTAACTTGTGAGACCATTCCTTCCTATTGTTTCCAATAGTTTTCTCTAGAATTCGTTTGATTGCTCTATTGGTTTTTTTAACTTGACCGTTTATTTGCGGGTGATATGCAATGGAAAACCTATGAACTACTCCATACCCCTTCATTGTTGGTTCAATTTGGTAATTACATAAATGGGTACCCCTGTCACTTATAAAGCTTTTGGTACACCAAAATGCGCGAATAACCTCTTAAGGACATTTACCACATTTCGAGCATCGCTAGTGGGGAAAGCCTGAGCTTCCACCCATTTGGACACGTAATCGATATCTACCAGGATAAACTTGTTCCTATTTGATGAAGGGAACGACCCCATGAAATCAATTCCCCAGACATCAAATATTTTACAGACCTGGATGTACTTTTGAGGTGTTTCGTCTCTCGCAAAAATGTTCCCAGCTCGCTGACATGGATCGCAAGATCAGACTAATTTACGTGCATCGCGAAAGATGTTAGACAAGTAAAACTCAGTTTCAAAGACTTTCTAGCCATGGTGGCGATCCTATGATGTCCTCTTGATGGACCACTATGACATTGTCAAAGAATTTGGCAGTCTCATTTCTAGAGACACATCGTCGTATGATTTGGTCCACCCATTGCTTGAATAGAAAGGGTTCATCCCAGAAGAAATGCCTCAGATCATTGAAGAACTTTGTTCGCCCTAGACGGAAACCTGAAAAAGGAAGAACGCCGGCTTGCCAGATAATTTGCATAGTCTGCGTACCAAGGTTCATTGCTTTTATCAAAAATCGTCAATAGTTGTTCTTCAGGAAATAGGTCGTGAATTTCAGCCTTGGTTAGTTTTCCAAGATATGGATTCTCGAGTCGGGAGAGGTGGTCAACTGCGAGATTCTCAGCGCCCTTTTCATAGCGAATTTCGATATCGAACTCCTGAAGTAGTAGGATCTGTAACACCCCCAAAATTTCAACAACGCAGCGGAATACCACTTGGGGTGCTACTTCATAATACACAGCGCTAGATACAAGAGAACGACCTCTAAATGTGTCGTTTGTAAAACAATCTCGTTGATTTTCTGAAATCAAAATAATAGTTGTCCCATAATTGCATCACAATGAAAAGCTTGAAAGCGACACAACGAGATTTGATCATTTGTAGAAATCCAATTATGAAATCTTGTCAATTTAAGACCTCCAATGCCACATCAGATTAATCAAGCATCTAATTCACCTAGAAAAAAACATGCATTAAAAAAGTCAACATAAGTTGCAGATTCATAGGTAAGTTAGATATGAAATAATAACCCAAATTTTTCCAAAGTATATATGACCATTTAATTCCTTAAATGTCCTTTCAAATATATGTATAATTTCTAAAATCAACAGTTGCAAAACATGCCAGACCATTTAAATCTCCAAATAGTCGCCAAAACGTATAATATAGGACCACAAGATTTTCCCCGTGATAAAGCAAACTGCAACTATCACCAACATATAAACTTCCCGTGATGAAACAACAAATGCAAACATCACGAGACCCTGATTACGTTTCCTAAGCTCATGACACTGAAGCTCGACGATCTTTCTTGCAATAATATATATTGCAATTTCTGCCCCATTAGATGTCTAACCCTAAACATCTCCAAATTCGACATGCTATAACGTTCGTTCCCGGTGATAGCTAGTCACCCGAAACGGGAGGTCCGTTTCCACCAAATAGAATCTATTTCTAGCATCGCGCTCACATAATGTAATTCACAACTACATCTATGCAATTGACAGTTCATGATAAAGGGGCTCAACTTGGGTTATCGCTACTTAGGCAACACGTAATCATAATATAAAATTGATCCACTTGTGTCCATTTATAAAACGATGCATATTTTCATCCCAAAAATATATATAACCGTTATCCAAAACGAGTAAAAGTGAGGCTATGAAACTCATAATATCCTTTAAAAACAATCACATTGTTATAAGATAACACAGTAAGTAAAGAGTTTGTAGACAAGCATGTATTCCCCCTCGCGGGTTTATAAACATTCAAAAGATTGAAAAGCGAGGTTATGAACTCACATTGATGATAGAAGACCGTATGCAGATAGCATCTAATATGCATAACACGAACGAAGACCAACGGCTCGATCAAGAAGTTGCAACTAATCTTAACGGCTAAGATCCACTAGCCTAGGATAATATATTTGAGTTTCCCAATGGATGATTACATCAACGTGACACGTTGATAAAGATTTAGATTTAACGTTGTAATGGTTTGGTGGTTGGTTAAATAAATAAATTGAAAATACACGCAAAGTGTGTAGTATATATTACTTAATATTCCTAAGAAAAATAACCAAATGATAATTACACCGTGAATTATATAACAAAGACAATTAATCCAAAGATTAATGAAAAGTATAATATACCTTGCAGGTATTTATATAATAAGTGTGAATAATTACTTAAACCAATTAGTTTGACAACCATTTAATTAATGAAAAGGCTTTGTACAAAGGTTGACACATGTCTTAACGTTATGAATTAATCAAACCATGTTTGTAACAGTTTATAACCATTATAAAATATAAAATAATATTTTTATATAATTATATTTCAGTTACTTCGACAGTCGTGTCTAAAATATTTATCTCTTTGTAAAAGTATAGTTTTTGTCCGTTGTCAAGTTTTTGTATAGTTATATTTTAATATATCTTTAAAACATATCTTAGTCCCTTTTACCGGGTTATCGTATAATATCAATTTAGAAATCTTATGACTATATATATTCGTCTTTTATCGGTTTTCTAAAATAACAGAATCTATAATGAACTTGTTATGTATAGTGGTTTACAGATTTTCCGGTACGACTTATTTGTTTATATAATGTTTTCCACATTTATACAATCTAATATTTTTCCACTTTCCAAATCGATCCGCGTGTTGTAAATATACATATATATAATGATATCTAAATATTAAAATGATTAATATATAAGAAATAAATATATATTTATATATATATATATATATATTATATATATAATATATACTATATAATATATATATATATATATATATATATATATATATATATATTAAAACTAAACAAAGTAATAATTATCGTATTTATTTAACCATTAACCACCATTTTTGTTTCGATTTACGATTTATAATTCTCGTTAAAATTTTATATTTATAAAATTTTGAATTATATTTATTGTAAATTGGTATTAACCCCAACATACCCTATGTAAATCTGCTCACCCAAACACGTCCTTGTTGTTAAATCCATAACCAAACGCATCCTACCCGTTTATAACCAAAACCAAACGCACCCTACTCGTGCCAAACCCAAACCAAACACACCCGTTTGGCTGCCATAATACCAAACGGACCCTAATTTGCTACAAACCAAATGGACCCCACTGTGGTGAAACCCACAGCCAACAAACACCCCTTAGGGCGGTGGCTGCCACCCCCAAACGAACACCCCCCTTGGCTGCTATAAACCCAACGCACCCTTATTTCTTAAACAAACCCAATGAACCCTCTAGGCTGAAACCAAAAAACCAAACGGACCCTAGTCTTGTATAACAACCAACGAACGCCCCTATAATTTGTCTAACCCAAAACCGGACGCCCCTCTTCGGGTGGTGGCTGTCCCACAACAAACGCACCCTTTTCGGGTGGTTTTACAACCAAACGCACCCTCCCCAGGTCTGACCCGCAACCCCACGCACCCCGTGGGTCTGACCCGACAACCATACGCGCCCTAGTGGTTGATAACCACAAGACCAACGCAGTCCTTTGGCTGCCGATACAAACCAACCGCACCCTATGGTGCTACCACGAACCCACACACCCTTTTCTTGCAAACCCAACCCGAACGCAGCCCCTCCCTTGGCTGCTATTTCTGTCAACGAACAAAACACCACCTGCTGCTTCTTATACCAACCGCCCCTAGTTGCTGTCACAGTTTAACAAACACACCCCTTATCTGGTATAAGTAACACCGCCAAACACACCCCGGGGCTGACCAATAAAAACAAACGCACCCTTGTTTGGTCTGACCCGAACCCGACGCACCTTTGAGGTGTACATCAGTGGTAGCGGGATGGCGGTGCGTGGACGCAGGGTGGACAGATGGTGACAATGATATCGCGAAGATGATGATGATGGTGGGGGTGATGGAGTGGCGGTGGTGTATGATGATGGGGTGGCGGCTGCTGTGGCAGCCGGTGGGGGAGGGAAAAAGCGCGAGTGGGGGCGAGTGGTGTAGATGGTCGGGTAGATCGGGTGACGAGAAGCTTTTTGAAGCTCAACACGTGAAACCCGCCGAAAAGTTTTTCTGGCTGCGGCGACGTGGTGGCCGGCGGCGCAGGGTGGGTCGGCGTGTGGGGAAGGTGAGGAGATGGAGAGAGAGTTATTATATGTGTGTGTTATATTTGAGATGGAAATGAAATGAAATATAATGAAATTTATATATATAATAAAACTTATAATTTAATGTGGCAAGTCGCAAATAGTTTAGGGTGAGTTTTGTAACTTTTTAACATAGTTTTTTATAATTATCGGTTCGGGATTCGTTTGAGCGACTTAACGGATGTTTCAAAATACGAACGTGCCGCCCAAATTGTTTTCCAAATAATTTTTCCTGATAAAAATGAGTATTTAATGATAGTTAATTCACAAATATTTTGAAACATTTATAAAAATAATCGTTATTAATATTCGTTATTTATTTATGAACGTTACGTCTCGTCCGAAATAGAAAAGAAAGAAAAATGATTTTCAACTTAAAATTTCCGTTCTCACAAACGCTTTATAATTAAGATTGGCTAAGTATTTTATTAAATATTTTTATTTAATAAAACGTGATAATTAAATATAATTTAATTATTTTTGTGTTTCTAAAATCTTGCGAGAGCATTTCAGTCACCTTCTGACTGTTTTCGGGTCTCGGTCAAAACTAAAAAGTTGTCAGGAATGTCGTTTTACATCAAATTGCTTTAGAGTCCGAATAATGAAAACGTGCTTTAGATGGTCGTTCTTATAAGTCAAGCCAGACCCTAAAAGTCAACGATTGAAATCGTCATTCAAAAATTCAAAAATTCTCGGATGTTACAGGATCCATCTTATCAATCGTGGCTTTGCATCCTATTTAGCGAAGAGATACCACAGGGCCAAATGATCCATGAAAATGATAGTTTTGGATAAAACCAGATATTGACGAAATTTATCAAAAGCGAAGACAACAGCCAAAAGTTCCTTTTCTGTTGTCGTGTAATTTTCCTATGCCTCGTTCATCATTTTACTAGCGTAATGGATAGGTTGAAAATGCTTGTCTTTCCTTTGCCCCAAAACTGCCCCCAATAGTGTAGTCACTAGCGTCACACATGATTTCGAATGATAGTGACCAGTCGGGTTTAATCTTGATGGGGGACTAGGTTAATTCTTTCTTCAACCTATCAAACGCTTGGATGCACTCTTCTAAAAAGATGAAGGGAGCGTCTTTCTCTAGAAGTTAGGTCATAGGTCGCGCGATTTGTGAGAAATCCTTTATGAACCTTCGATAGAACCCCGCGTGTCCTAAGAAACTGCGAATAGCTTTTGTGTTCGTAGGGTAAGGTAGCTTGGAGATCGATTCAATTTTTTCCCTAACAACTTTAAATTCCCGGACCCAGAAACTATGTGGCCTAGACAATCCCTTTCCCTCACCATGAAATGGCATTTTTAGAGCATCTTTTCAAGTTTGTTAGGCACTGACAAAAGCTTCTAAACTAAAGTTATCCATAAAACCTCCATGCATTCTTTGATTAGTCATGGAAATAGCCATCACACAACGTTCAATGTGGTTGGGCAATATGTTGCAGTTGGTTTTTTTGACAATGATGTCATAAATATTCCCGAGTCCTTGTATAGAAACGTAATCTTAACATGGAATTCAATTAGCTATATAGGCCAAAGTTCGGGCTTTAAGCCCATTAGTAATAAGTTCACCCAAGAAAGGTTCAAATGACCCAACTAGGTCCTAGTTTACTTTTACTATAAAAATAGCTACGGCCACCTACATGAAAGGAGGGTGTTTGCATCTCAATTTTCTCATAGTGAAAGTGCCACCAAATCCTTTCTTTCCTGTACTCTACTCTAACCTTTTCTCACACAAACCTTCATTGATTTTTTGTATGTCAAGTTGATAAATGATAAGCCAAACATGTGGTATCAAGAGCCAAGGGTGATATCGATGAGTTGTATTCGTTATTTCTTGTTTTATTTTCCTTATTTTTAAGTTTTTTTTGGCATTCGTTCTACTCAAAATCAAAGACCTGGATTTTAGTGTTTAAAAGTGTTAAAGTTATAGGTTTATTAGCAAGATCTAGGAGAAGAATAACAAAGTTGTACAAGAAAAATCAAGATAAAAGATCAAAAAGGGTGTGTTTTTGGTGATGTTTTCAAAAAAAGTACGTTTTTAAAGCTTGGGGTTTATGCAGTTTTGAATCTAGCGATTTATGTAAGCAAGCAAAATATGTTTATTTGAAGCTAGCGATTTATGTATTCATGCGAAACATGCATGCTATTTGATGTGAATTTTATTTTAACATATATTTATACCAAGTTTTAAATTTATAAAACTCGATCTACCTAATAACACACTAACGGGTAGAGAACCTGATCGTGGGTAGTATAGAATGGTAAATCCAAGGTCGTCCCAAGATCTAAGTTTTAATTAGTTTTAATTTGAAATGTAGCGTTTAGAAAATGGTTTTTGATTTGATTTGAAATGAATTTAAAATAACAATAAAATTAAATACTGAAAATAAAAAGAGTTGGAGATATCAGGAGAGAAAACGTGCTAACCTAGTTACTTCATTACTATTGTTATGAAAATGATTTCCTGTGCAATGTTAAACTATGGTTTCATTAGCGGTTTCTAAGGTCGATAGACTTGAATATGCATATGCAGTCTATCCTATACTTCCTGTGATTCTGACTCAGTCCAAATCGTATAAGAGGTAGGATATCCGGGTTGTAGTGATTAATCCTAACTATTCCCAAAACATATCTAATAACCTATAAAGATTATTAACCCTCTCTAAAAGAGTTCCTGTGCTTTTTAAGTATATTAAGTGATAAGTGCGGAGACCGATTAGTTCCTACACTAGGGGTCGGAGTCATAGATCCTCCCTAGTACCTGATGGATCCCATATTGACTAGATAATCTAATAATGAGGCAAGCCAGGTCTAAACCACCCGTACTACCAAAACCTAGGGTTACACGATAGTCAAGGAATATCTAATGAAACCATAATCTAACAGGAAACAATATCATAACAACAGTAATTAAATAGCTAGGCCAACACTTTAAGTTCTTAGCCGCTCATGGTGACGGAAACATAGCAAGAAATAGAAGTAATCATAGATTGAAAGCTCATAATTCTTACAATATTCGTATTTGAACGATTAAATACAAAAAGTAAATAAAGTGTGATCTCCCTTAGACTCCAAGTGGAATTATTTGAAGGTTGGAAGCCTTTGTCGCCTCTCCAATTGGCTGTGGAGGAAGTGATGTCGGAATAGCTTGAATGAGGCCTTTATTTTTAGGTATTGAACCTGTTACGGCGTAACTTATAAATGTGTTACGCTGTAACCTACTTACATGGCATTTCATATTCTAGATATGGTATTACGCCATAACCTTCAAATAACTTCCATATGTATGTGATCTTCATTCCATATTTGTGGATCTTCATAGTTACGGCGTAACTGGATAAGGTGTTACGCCGTAACTGGATATGGTGTTACGCCGTAACTCTAACTTTGTCAATATTTCCTTCCAAATATATGGTTATGTCGTAACTAGATATGGTGTTACGCCGTAACGTTTTCCTTGATCTTCGTACTTGCTTAATATATGTTACGGTGTAACCATTTTTGGTGTTACGCTATAACAGTCTTCAAATATTTGCACTTTGAGTCCTTTTTCCCTTGTTTCTTGTCACTTTCCTACATTTTACCTTAAACCTACAAAATGATAGAAAATATCTTATTTTTCAGTATTAGTGAAACATTTGCAAGTAATATAGGGGGTATTTTGCTACTAAAAAGTATTAAATATTTGATGTTATTAAATATCCCCTCACTTGACTTCTGCTTACCCTCAAGTAGAACCTGTTAGAACATTTCATAAAGAGATTTCTCAAGAATAACTTCAAGAAATTAAAAACCAACAATAAGCTAGGAAAAGCTAGCTTTAGAGTAACAGTTTGGCTAAACTAAACTAAATGACTAAGAACAAAATGATTTGGCTTTATATTTTTATTTTTACTAAATAAGCAAATGTGGAAAAGGCTAATAAGCATAATAAACAAACCTTACACCTAATAAGCAACTTATGACCAATTTTAACTATCAAAACCCTGAGCAGAAAAGTTCTTATGAGCAAAAGGGAAACATCCGCTTAAGACTGAAAAATAGACTAACTTATTAAATTTAGAGAACTGAATTAAGAACCTATCAAAACCTAAAAAACAAATACAATTAAGACTGAAACTACAAGGACCTAGGATAAGGCAAGATATGAGCATAGTAAACACTAATAAAGCTAGATAAACCTGATAAAAAGGCAGATTAAGCTAAAACTTTTTTTTTTTTTTGTTTTTTTTTTTTTTTTTTTTTTATGTTTTTGGTTTTTTAAAAAGATTTCATAGGAACCAAAAGCTAAATGCAGACCTAAATTTAAGTCTAGTAAAGCTGAAATTGAAAAGGCAAAATAAGCTAGACAGATGAAATATAAATCCTAATGGCTATGCAAAGATAGTCAGATCTTAAAAGACTTACACTAACCTAGAAGGAGAATAAAAAAACTGGCCATTTAAGGGCTTCTACTAGAACACAGTTGCCTACTAAGACAGATAAGCAAAACATCAAAACCTCAGATGCAAACATATCCTAAAAGCATATTAATGCATTAGTAACCAATAAAAAGCATAAGATTTACACCTAAGTGCATAAGCTCGGCAAATCTAATTTAAAACAAATTGAGTAAGCAATAAGTTCTTTAGATCAAAAGACTTTAGATGAGAACCTTACAAACACAACACTCAACGCCTAAAACTTAATTAAACTGATTAAAAGACCTAAATAGAGTTTAATAAATTTGGTTTAAATGCCAAAACAAGCTCAAACAGTGGTAACCATAGTTACCACTGCTTATGCCAAACACCCCTTTAGAATCTGACTCTGCATTTTTAAGCTAAATCAAACAAAAATAACCTTTGATTTTTGAAAACAGATTGAATACTAAGTATATTAAGGACTAATAAGCACTGACTTAGGACAATTAAATACTTAATAATAAGCAAGACTCAAAAACTTGTTCTAACTAGAAATAGAGACATATTCTATAAAAACACAATCTAATGACTTATAAGCATAGAACTTAAATCAAATAGGCAATTTGAGAACTAAATAAGCAATAATGATAGCAAATAAACACAAATAAGCAGGAATAAGCACAGATTAAAATAATAAGCAGAAAAGTAATTAAGCTAAAAATTAAGTAAAAGGGATTGTACCTTAATCCCAACTAACAGATCTTAAGTTGCTCTCACTTATGAGCTTATCTACAAGTAACTTATAAGAATAAGCTAAGAATAGACCTATAAAGCCCCATCTTATTTTAGCTTATCATCCAATGCTTATTTCAATCATATTGAAGTAATTATTGGAAAAACTCTGCTTATCATTCAGCATCAAAAAAGCATACTTAACTGAATAAATGATAGCTTAACTAGTAAAAAAAGAGCTTAATGAGATTATTTAAGTAAAATCCAAACACCTTTTAGTAAATTTGCATAAAAGTAAAAGCTTAAATTCAACAAACGAATTAAAGGAAACTAAATTTTTATTAATAGTAAAACGTTTATAGGCTTTTTAAATGAAATTAAAGAACAATAAGCTGGAAATTACAATTTAAGCTAAACTAACTACACCAAAAGCAACGTCCTTACTCCAAAATATCCCACATGCAGTGTGATTTTCTACCCTTCTTTATAAGCCTGATGATGAAGCTATCTAGGCCAAGAGGAGCGTCCTAATATTTAATCTTCAACCATCAATATTAAACCGACGTCTTGATTTCCAATCCAACCTTGATTAATAACCACATCCATTCCTTCCAATAAAATCCTTATGATTGCCATCATGGATGTCCAGTATGTAGTGTTAATCTTCTAGAAAGTAAACTTTTAGTAGGCGTGTACTTGTATGATTTACCCATACTCAGTGAATGGTGAAAATGGAAGGAACAAAGATGAACCACAATAATTCTTATCTTTGACCCAGTCATTATACCCATGACCTGGGTTGGGTTTTGGGGCTTGACTTTGGGTCTAGTTAGATCAGGGAAAAATGGTGTTAGGAGGCTATAAGATTTTGTGATTGGACTTAAAAAAGAAATCGAAATACAAAGGACCTTAATAATAAAAGGTTTGGCATTTATCATTAATGGGTTGACCTCGCCCTTGACACGGTCACCGGGATGGTCCGTAGAATATGGGTAACGCCTCCAGCTTCGTTTCTCGCGCATCATTCCAATCACATGCACGGTTTTTTGTTCTTTTGCATTTCATTTGTCGTCCTTTTGGGAAATCTGATACGGCACATACACAAACACAAAAACAAGCATATATATATATATTGCATTTTCACACGTTTTTGGTTATTTGGGCTCGTTTTTATAATAGAAAAAGTATGTGATTTAACACATACCACTTAGCCACTCATAGTAACGGAAACACAGCAAGAAAAAAAATATCCAATGATATGAATGCTCATAATTCTACAGTAAATCGTATTTGAACGATTAAATATAAAAGTAAGTTAAAGTGTGATCTCCCTTAGACTCAAGCTTCTAGCAACTTTATACCTAGCGTCTAAGAGGGAGATACACACTTTACTTACTTTTTATATTTTTAAATTTCCCCGATTCAAATAGCGATACTGTAAGAAATTAAGACATTCAATCAATGATTACTTTTATTTCTTGCTGTGTTTCCGTTACTATGAGTGGCTAAGTGGTATGTGTTAAATCACATACTTTTTCTATTATAAAAACGAGCCCAAATAACCAAAAACGTGTGAAAATGCAATATATATATATATATATGCTTGTTTTTGTGTTTGTGTATGTGCAGCTATCAGATATCCGCAAAAGGACGAAAAATGAAGCAAAAAGAACAAAACCCGGGCATGAGAATGGAATGAGCGCGAGAAACCGAAGCTGGAGGCGTACCCATATTCTACGGACCAACCCGGGCCCGTTTCATGGGCCGGGTCAGCCCATTAATGATAAGATGACAAACCTTTTATTATTAAGTCCTTTGTATTGATTATCAAGTCCAAATCCAAAATCTAAGCCTAACACAATTTTTCGCTTATCTAACCTGACCCAAAGTCAAGCCCAAACCCAACCCAGGTCAATGTTATAAGAACGGGTCAAAGATAAGAATTATTGTGGATCATCTCTTTTCCCTCCCATATTTCACCATTCACAGAGTATGGGTAAATCATCCAAGTACACGCCTCTCAAGTACTTCTAGAAGGATTAACCTGACATACCTGACATCCACGCTGGCAATCCTAAGGATTATGATTGGAGAATGGATGTGGCTTATAATCAAGGGCTAGGATTGGAAATCAAGAGGCGGTTAATGATTGATGGTTGAGATCAAATGATTAGGACGCTCCCCTCTGGCCTAGAAGCTTCCTCACAGCTTATAAATAGGGTAGAAATCACACAGATGAGGGATATTTAGAGTAGATAGCTTTAAGGAGTACTTAGGTTTAGCATAAATTGTAATTTCCCCAGCTTATTGTTTCTTTAATTTCATTTAAAAAGCCTACCAAACAGTTTACGATTAATAAAAATTTATTTTCCTTTAATTCGTTGTTTGAATTTAAGCTTTTACTTTATATGCAAATTTACTACAAAGGTTGTTTTGGATTTTACTTAAATAATCACATTAAGCTCTTTATTTACTAGTTTACTACATTTAGTCAGTAGTTTGCTTAAAGCTTTAACTGGATAAGCAGTTTTTACCAAAATCTACTCAATAGAATGAATAAGCCACTTGGATGATAAGCAAAAAATAGATGGGCTTATAGGGCTTATTCTTAGCTTATTCTTATAAGTTAGCTTGTAGATAAGCTCTAAGTGAGCAATTAAGATCCCTGTTAAGTTGGGGGGAGATTAAGGTAAAACCCTTTTACTTAATTTTTAGCTTAATTACTTTTTTGCTTATTATTTTAACTTGTGCTTATTCCTGGTTATTTGTGTTTATGTTCTATCATTATTGCTTATTTAGTTCTCAAATTGCCTATTTGATTTAAGTTCTATGCTTATAAGTCATTAGATTGTGTTTTTATAGAATATGTCTCTATTTCTAGTTAGAACAAGTTTTTGAGTCTTGCTTATTATTAAGTATTTAATTGTCCTAAGTCAGTGCTTATTAGTCCTTAATATACTTAGTATTCAATCTGTTTTCAAAAATCAAAGGTTATTTTTGTTTGATTGAGCTTAAAAATGCAGAGTCAGATTCTAAAGGGGTGTTTGGCATAAGCAGTGGTAACTATGGTTACCACTGTTTGAGCTTGTTTTGGCATTTAAACCAAATTTATTAAACTCTATTTAGGTCTTTTAATCAGTTTAATTAAGTTTTAATGGTTTAGTGATGAGTTTTAAGGTCTCATCTAAAAGCTCTTAGGATCTAAGAACTTATTGCTTACTCAATTTGTTTTAAATTAGATTTGCCGAGCTTATGCACTTAGGTGTAAATCTTATGCTTTTTATTGGTTACTAATGCATTAATATGCTTTTAGACTAAGTTTGCATCTGAGGTTTGAAGTTTTGCCTATTCTGTCATAGTATGGCAACCGTGTATCCCTATTAGTAAGCCTTAAAAGGCCATGTTTTTTTTATTATCTCCATTGCTAGGTTAGTGTTAGTATCTGTTTTAAGATCTGACTTTTCCTTTGCATAGCTCATTAGGATTTATTTTAATCTGTCTATGCTTATTTTGCTTTTCAATTCAGCTTTACTAGCTTAAATTTAGGTCTGCATTTAGCTTTTGGTCCTATGAAATCTTGTGGTTTCAATTTCACGAATCATTGGGGAAACGACCCGGGAATCATACTTCCCGGTTAATATACGTATTATATTATATTATATATATTTTGAAGAATTTCCTTTTTATCTTTTTCCTCAAGGGTAATTTGGTAATTTTCCATCGTACTATATATTTTATATTTAACGTGTATAAAATTGCTATACCAGTATCCCATGTCTATCCTAACCCCTTTATCACCCTTTAAAACCATATTACCCTTATTGCTTTCAAGAATTATTTAGACCATAATTCTAACTGGTGCAGATTTATGTACTTTCCAAGCTTATGATAGAATACATGCTATGACTGTGCAATTGAGCGATCACCCGAAAATGAAACACTTAGACTATTGGAGAGCTGAGTGACTTTTTATCCTCTTTTCGTGAGGTGTTCGGCTTTGATATTTTCTAGAATAAGAGTTTTATAAATTCATTTCTTGAAGTTATTCTTGATAAATCTCATATTTTTATGGATTTTTTAATAGGTTCTACTTGAGGGCAAGTAGAAGTCAAGTGGGGGGATATTTGATAACATTAAATATTTAATACCTTTTAGTAGCAAAATACCCCCATATTACCTGTAAATGTTTCACTAATAGTGAAAAATGAGATATTTTTAATCATTTTGTAGTTTTGAGGTGAAATAAAGGAAAGTGACAAGAAACAAGGGAAAACGGACTCAAAGTGTAAATATTTGAAGAATGTTATGACGTAACTCCAAAAATGGTTACAACGTAACATATATTAAGCGGGTACGAAGATCAAGGACAACTTTACAGCGTAACACCATATCTAGTTACGCCGTAACCATGTATTTGGAATGAAATATTGCCCAAGATAGATTATGGCGTAACACCTCTTATGCTTATGCCATAACCATTAGGATCTACACATATGGAAGGAAGATCGCGTACTTATGGACATTATTTGAAGGTTACGCCGTAACAATTGCTTAAATATGAAATGCCATGTAAGAAGGTTACAGCGTAACACATTTATAAGTTATGTTGTAACAGGTTCAATAACTATAAATAGAGGCCTCATTCAAGCTATTCCGACATCACTTCCTCCACAGCCAATTGGAGAGGCGACAAAGGCTTCCAACCTTCAAAGAATTCCACCTGGAGTCTAAGGGAGATCACACTTTATTTACTTTTTGTATTTAATTGTTCAAATACAAATACTGTAAGAATTATGAGCTTTTAATCAATGATTACTTCTATTTCTTGCTATGTTTCCGTCACCATGAGCGGCTAAGAACTTAAAGTGTTGGCCTATCTATGTAATTACTGTTGTTATGATATTGTTTCCTGTTAGATTATGGTTTCGTTAGATATTCCTTGACTATCGTGTAACCCTAGGTTTTGGTAGTACGGGTGGTTTGGACCTGGCTTGCCTCATTATTAGATTATCTAGTAAATATGGGATCCATCTAGGGAGGATCTATGACTCTGACCTCTAGTGTAGGAACTAATCGGTCTCCGAACTTATCACTTAATATACTTAAAAAGCACAGGAACTCTTTCAGAGAGGGTTAATAATATTTATAGGTTGTTAGATATGTTTTGGGAATAGTTGGGATTAATCACTACAACCTGGATATCCTACCTCTTATACGATTTGGACTGAGTCGGAATCGCGGGAAGTATAGGATAGACTGCATATGCATATTCAAGTCTATCGACCTTAGAAACCGCTAATGAAACCATAGTTTAACATTGCACAGGAAAGCGTTTTCATAACAATAATGATGAAGTAAATAGGTTAGCACGTTTTCTCTCCTGATATCTCCAACTCTTTTTATTTTCAGTATTTAATTTTAGTGTTAAATTAAATTCATTTCAAATTAAATCAAAAACCATTTTCTAAACGCGAAATTTTAAATTAAAACTAATTACAACTTAGCTCTTGGGACGACCTCGGATTTACCATTCTTTACTACCCACGATCAGGTTCTCTGCCCATTAGTGCATTGTTAGGTAGATCGAGTTTTATAAATTTAAAACTTGGTATAAATATATGTTAAAATAAAATTCACATCAAATAGCATGCATGTTTCGCATGAATACATAAATCGCTAGCTTCAAACAAACATATTTTGCTTGCTTACATAAATCGCTAGATTCAAAACTGCATAAACCCCAAGCTTTAAAAACGTACTTTTTTTGAAAACATCACCAAAAACACACCCTTTTTGATCTTTTACCTTGATTTTCTTGTACAACTAGTTATCTTAGGCCTAGATCTTGCCTAAAAACATATACTTTAACACTTTTAAACACAAAAATCCAGGCTTTGATTTTGAGTAGTACGAACGCAAAAAAACTTAAAAATAAGGAACTAAACAAGATATAAACGCATACAAACTCACGATATCACCCCTTGGCTCTTGATACCACATGTTAGGCTATCATTTCATCACCTTGACATACAAAAAACAATGAAGATCTTAGAGTGAGAAAAGGTTAGAGAGAGAAAGAGGAAAAGAAAGGAAATTGGAGGCTTTCACTATGAGAAAATGAGAAGCAACACCCTCCTAACATGCTAGGAGGGTAGTATTTATAGTAAAAGTAACTTGGACCCTAGTTGGGTCATTTGAACCTTCTCTTGGGCTGAACTTAATACAAATGGGCTTAAAGCCCGACACTTAAGCCTAATTAGCTTAAATGAATTCCTGTAAACTACGTTTTCCTATACAAGGCTCGGGAATATTTATGACCATCACTTGTCAAAAAAAAACACTGCTAACATAATGCCCCAACCACATTTGAACGTTGTGTGATGGCTATCTTCCATGAACTAATCAAAGAAAGCATGGAGGTTTTTATGGATAACTTCTTCGTTTTTAGAAGCTCTTTTGATCATTGCCTAACAAACCTTGAAAAGATGCTCAAAAATGCCATTTCATAGTGAGGGAAGGGATTGTCCTAGGCCACAAAGTTTCTGGGTCGGGAATTAAGGTAGATAGGGAAAAAATTGAATCGATCTCCAAGCTACCTTACCTTACGAACACAAAAGCTATTCGCAGTTTCTTAGGACACGCGGGGTTCTATCGAAGGTTCATAAAGGATTTCTCACAAATCGCGCGACCTATGACCTAACTTCTAGAGAAAGACGCTCCCTTCATCTTTTTAGAAGAGTGCATCCAAGCGTTTGATAGGTTGAAGAAAGAATTAACCTAGTCCCCCATCAAGATTAAACCCGACTGGTCACTATCATTCGAAATCATGTGTGACGCTAGTGACTACACTATTGGGGGCAGTATTGGGGCAAAGGAAAGACAAGCATTTTCAGCCTATCCATTACGCTAGTAAAATGATGAACGAGGCATAGGAAAATTACACGACAACAGAAAAGGAACTTTTGGCTGTTGTCTTCGCTTTTGATAAATTTAGTCAATATCTGGTTTTATCCAAAACTATCATTTTCATGGATCATTTGGCCCTGTGGTATCTCTTCGCTAAATAGGATGCAAAGCCACGATTGATAAGATAGATCCTGTAACATCCGAGAATTTTCGAATTTTTGAATGACAATTTCAATCGTTGACTTTTAGGGTTTGGGCTTGACTTATATGTACGACATCTAAAGCACGTTTTCATTACTCGGACTCTAAAGCAATTTGAAGTAAAACGACATTCCTGACAACTTTTTAGTTTTGACCGAGACCCGAAAACAGTCAGAATGTGACTGAAATGCCCTCGCAAGATTTTAGAAACACAAAAATAATTTAAATTATATTTAATTATCAACGTTTTATTAAATAAAATATTTATAATATACTTAGCAATTTAATGAAATCGTTTGTTGGAGAACTGTCTCCGATATATTCGAGTTGAAATCCATTTTCTCTTTCTTTTCTATTTCGACGAGACATAATCGTTCATTAAATGGAATAAACGAATATTAATATACGAATATTTTATAAATGTTATAAATTATATTTGTGAAATTACTATCAATTAAATACTCATTTTTATCAGAAAATGATTTGGAAAACAATGGCGCAAGTTTCGTAACTTGAATCATTCGTTAAGTCGCTCAAACGAGTCCCGAACCGATAGTTATAAAAACTATGTTAAAAAGTTACAAAACTCACCCTAAACTATTTGCGACTTGCCACATTAAATTATAAGTTTTATTATATATATAAAATTTCATTATATTTCATTTCATTTCCATCTCAAATATACACACACATATAATAAACTCTCTCTCCTCTCCTCACCCTCCCCCACCGCCGACCACCCTGCCGCCGCCGGCCACCACGTCGCCGCCGCCGGAAAACTTTTCCGGCGGAGTTTTCCGGTGAGCTTCAAAAAGCTTCCTCGTCACCCGATCTACCCGATCATCTACACCACTCGCCCCCACTCGCGCTTTTTCTCCCCCTCCGGCAGAACATAGCAGCGCCACCCCATCATCATACCCCCGCCACTCCATCCACCCCCACCATTCTCTCATCTTCGCGATTTATTCATTGTCCCCATTGTCACCCCTCATCGACCACGCACCGCCATCCCCGCCACCACTGCTGTACACCACAAAGGGTGCGTCGGGTTCGGGTCAGACCCGACAAGGGTGCGTTTGGTTTTTATAACAGCCCCGGGTGTGTTTGGCTGTGTACATAACCAACAAGGGTGTGTTTGTTAAACTGTGACAGCAACTAGGGGCGGTTGGTATAAGAAGCAGCAGGTGGTGTTTTGTTCGTTGACAGAAACAGCAGCCAAGGGAGGGGCTGCGTTCGGGTTGGGTTTGCAAGAAAAGGGTGTGAGGGTTCGTGGTAGCACCATAGGGTGCGGTTGGTTTGTATCGGCAGCCAAAGGACTGAGTTGGTCTTGTGGTTATCAACCACTAGGGCGCGTATGGTTGTCGGGTCAGACCTACGGGGTGCGTGGGGTTGCGGGTCAGACCTGAAGAGGGTGCGTTTGGTTGTAAAACCACCCGAAAAGGGTGCGTTTGTTGTGGACAGCACTCCGAGAGGGTGCGTCCGGTTTTGGGTAGCAACAAAAAAAAGGGGCGTTCGTTTGTTGTTATACAAGAGTAGGGTACGTTTGGTTTTTTGGTTTCAGCATAGAGGGTGCATTGGGTGTGTTTAAGAAAATAAGGGTGTGTTGTGGTTTATAGTAGCAAGGGGTGGGTGTTCGTTGGGGTTGGCATAGCCAAGCATAAGGGGTGTTTGTTGGCTGTGGGTTTCACCACAGTGGGGTCCGTTTGGTATTATGGCAGCCAAACGGGGGTGTTTGGTTTGGGTTTGGCACAAGTAGGGTGCGTTTGGTTTTGGTTATAAACGGGTAGGATGCGTTTGGTTATGGATGTAACAACAAAGACGTGTTTGGGTGAGCAAATTTACCGTAAGGGTATATTGGGTTAATACCAATTTACAATAAATATATTCCAAAATTTTATAAATATAAAATTTTAAACGAGTAATTTTAAATAGTAAATCGAAACATAAAATGGTGGTTAATGGTTAAATAAATACGATAATTATCCTTTGTTTTGTTGTAAATATATATATTTATATATATATATTATTCTATATTATAATATATATTATATATATATATTATATTATATATATATATATATATATATATATATATATATATATATATGTATATATATAATGTATATTTACAACACGCGGATCGATTTGGAAATTGATAGATAGATTGTATAAAGGTGGAAAACATTATATAAACAAATAAGTCGTACCGGAAAATCTGTAAACCACTATACATAACAAGCTTTCTAATTAGAAAACCGATAAAAGATGAATATATATAGTCTTAAGATTTCTAAATTGATATTATACGATAACCCGGTAAAGGGGACTAAGATATTTTTTAAAGATATATTAAATGTAACTTTCAAAAAACTTGAAAAAGGACAAAAACTATTACTTTTACAAGGAGAAATATTTTAGACACGAACACTGTCGAAGAAAACGAAATATAATTTTTAAAATATTTATTTTATATTTTATATGTTTATAAATGTTCCAAACTGGTTTGCTTAATTCATAACGGTAAGACATGTGTCATCCTTTGTACTAGCCTTTTCATTAATTAAATGGGTTGACTTGTTCAAACTAATTGGTTTAAGTATTTATTCACTCTTTTTAGATAAATCCTGCAAGGTTATATTTTACTTTCATTAATCTTGGATTAATTGTCTTTGTTATTTATTCACGGTAGTAATTATATAAGGGTTATTTTTCTTAAGAAATATTATAAAGAAATTATTATTACAACTTTGCGTATATTATTAATTTTTTTATTAACCAACCACCAAACCATTACAACGTTAAATCTAAATCTTCATCAACGTGTTGCGTTGATGTAACCATTCATCGGGAACCCAAATATATTATCATAGGCTAGTGGATCTTAGCCGTTAGAGATTAGTTGCAACTCTTGATCGACCGTTTCGTCTCACGTTCGTGTTATGCATATTAGATGCTATCTGCCAATCGTTTCTTCATCATTCAATGTGGGTCATAACCTCGCGTTCAATCTTTTTCGAATGTTTATATACCCGCGAGGGGGAATACATGTTGTCTACATACTCTTTATTACTGTGGTTATCTTTATAACAATGTGATGTTTTTAAAAGGATTATTATGAGTTTCATAGCTCTCTTTTACTCGTTTTGGATAACGGGTTATATTATATTTTTGGAATGAATATGCATCGTTTTATAAATTGGGGGACACAAGGTGGATCCAATTTTATATATATGATTACGGGTGCACTAAGTAGCGATCAACCACAATTGAGCCCCTTTATCATGAACTATCAATTGCATAGATGTAGTTTGAATACATTATGTGAGCTGCGAATGTTTAATATTAGATCTCTATTTGGGGTAACGACCTCCCGTTCGGGGTGATAAGCTATCACCGGGAACGATCGTTATATAGCATGTCGAATTAGGAGATGTTTTGGGTTAGACAATAAGTCTGCTAATCGGGGAAGAATTTGCAATATATATTATTGCATAAAGATCGTCGTGCTTCAGCGTCATAGCTTCAGGAAACCGTAATCAGGGTTGTGATGTTTGATTTTGTTGTTTTCTTCACGGGGAAGTTTTATATGTGTGATGTGCAGTTTGCTTTATCACGGGAAAAATCTTGTGGTCCTAGGTTATACGTTTTGGCGACTATTTGGAGATTTAAATGGTCTGGCATGTTTTGCAACTGTTGATTCTAGAAATCATATATATATTTTGAAATGACATTTAAGGAATTGAATGGTCATATATACTTTGGAAACCTTTGGGTTATTATTTATATCTTATACTAACCTATGAATCACAACTTTTATGTTGACGTTTTTAAGCATGTTTTTCTCAGGTGAATTAAATGCTTGGATTATCTGATGTGCATTGGAGTCTAAATTGACAAGATTTCATACTTGGATTTCTACAAATGATCAAATCTCGTTGTGTCGCTTTCAAGCTTTTCATTGTGATGCAATTATGGGACAACTATTATTTTGATTTTAGAAAATCAACGAGATTGTTTTACAAACGACACATTTAGAGGTCGTTCTCTTGTATCTAGCGCTGTGTATTATGAAGTAGCACCCCAAGTGGTATTCCGCTGCGTTGTTGAAATTTTGGGGGTGTTACAGATCCTACTACTTCAGGAGTTCGATATCGAAATTCGCTATGAAAAGGGCGCTGAGAATCTCGCAGTTGACCACCTCTCCCGACTCGAGAATCCATATCTTGGAAAACTAACCAAGGCTGAAATTCATGACCTATTTCCTGAAGAACAACTATTGACGATTTTTGATAAAAGCAATGAACCTTGGTACGCAGACTATGCAAATTATCTGGCAAGCCGAGTTCTACCTTTTCGGTTTACCCGTCTAGAGAAACAAAAGTTCTTCAATGATCTGAGGCTTTTCTTCTGGGATGAACCCTTTCTATTCAAGCAATGGGTGGACCAAATCATACGACGATGTGTCTCCAGAAACGAGACTGCCCAAATTCTTCGACAATGTCATAGTGGTCCATCAGGAAGACATCATGGGATCGCCACCATGGCTAGAAAGTCTTTGAAACCGAGTTTTACTTGTCTAACATCTTTCGCGATGCATGTAAATTAGTCTGATCTTGCGATCCATGTCAGCGAGCTGGGAACATTTTCACGAGAGACGAAACACCTTAAAAGTACATCCAGGTTTGTGAAATATTTGATGTCTGGGGAATTGATTTCATGGGGTCGTTCCCTTTATCAAATGGGAACACGTTTATCCGGGTAGATATCGATTACGTGTCCAAATGGGTGGAAGCTCAGGCTTTCCCCACTAGCGATGCTCAAAATGTGGTAAATGTCCTTAAGAGGTTATTCGCGCATTTTGGTGTACCAAAAGCTTTATAAGTGACAGGGGTACCCATTTATGTAATTACCAAATGGAACGAGCAATGAAGAGGTATGGAGTAGTTCATAGGTTTTCCACCGCATATCACCCGCAAACAAACAGTCAAGTCAAAAACACCAATAGAGCAATCAAATGAATTCTAGAGAAAACTATTAGAAACAATAGGAAGGAATGGTCTCACAAGTTAGATGACGCGCTTTGGGCTTTCGAACCGCATTTAAAACCCCTCTTGGAATGACTCCATTCAGAATAATCTATGGTAAAGCATGTCATCTCCCTATTGAACTCAAACACAAGGCCTATTGGGCCCTTAAGGCATGTAACATGGATCTGACAAAAGCTAGAGCTAACAGATTCTTATAGATTAATGAACTAGACGAGTTGAGGCTCGATGCCTACGAATCCTCTATCTCTTATAAAGAGAAGACTAATAGATGTCACGATAAACATATTAAGACACCAGTCAACTATGAAAAAGGAGATAAGGGTCTTTTTTTCAATTCTTTTCTAAGGTTGTTCCTACGTAAGTTGAAATCAAGATGGTTTGGACCATTCACTGTCAGCAGAGATATGAAGAGTGTGGAAATTGAGGTATGCAACAAAAAAGGAAACAAGTTTATCATTAATAACAACGTGTAAAACCATATTAGAAAGACATGTGAAGCTTTGATGCAGATGATGATGTTACTCTTGATGATGTAAAACCATATCATGACATCTTCATCACCTTAGTCTTAATACACTTAGTTAAGTTACATTAGGCCAAGTATTAATAAGAGGAATCTAATTATCATCATTGTTACTCTTCTATAGGCCAATGTTATAAAAATTTTCCTAACATAAGAATGAATACTGGAGAACTTATTGCACTAGAAACTCAATTTAACCTAACGGTTGAGTTGCTTCATGGAGAGAAGTTGGGTATGTAGAATCACCCGTAAAAATGGTCGTGTTTAGCTTTAATTGAGCACCACTAGTAATAGTCTCATATTGATTCTCCGACTTGAAAAATCTCTATTCCTATGATTGCCTAGAGTAAGTTTACAATGGTGTTATATTGCCTCGCCTTAGGAATACTAATCAAACAAATAGTAAATATGTTAGGAATAAGAAAAGTGTTTATTGTTAATAAGAATTGGTCATTGTAAAGTTTATAGTTTAGATAGTAATTATATTGTAATAAAGTCTATCTTGGTCAAACTTAAGTAATATTGATCAAGGTTTGACTAAAGTAGGAAAATAGATAGGATTAGTCAATAAGTATAAATACCCATTAGTATGGGTATTTATACAAGGTCTTTATATTGTAAACACACACTTCCTCAACCTCCCTTCTATTTTCCTTTCTTAATGAAAACATTGAAAATGATGAAAAATACTCTCTAGCTCCTCTCTCTTATTCTATTAACTTTCGTATGATACTATAGTGCAAACATGACATATAACAAGTGGTATCTATCGCCGAGAGAGATCTAGTTTGTGTTTTCATGTATCAAATCGAGCTTAGTTGTGTGATTTTTCGATCTAGGAGCTTTTGTAACTAAGAAAACATGTAATATTTACTATTTGACGTGATTTTGATCTTAAAATGCTATTATTAACTTTTGGAAACGTCAAATTGTGGATTTATTAGCTAGTATACGGAAATTATTTGTTTAGAGTTGATTTTGATCGAAAATAATTAAATTTGATAGCTTTCATAACGATGAAAACTAGTTTCGGTAATTGTTTTTGTGCTTAAACTGCCTTCATAACATAGATAACAGGTTTCAAAAACTGTTTTTAGTGAGAAGACAACTTTCATATCGTAGAATTAAGGTTTCGGTAACCGTTTTTAGGCGGGAAAGTTACTTTCGTAAAACATTTTAGTCTTCATATCACTATTTGAGCTTTCGTTAACTGTCATACGTAAGTACAATAACTTTCGGAAACTAGTTCTTATCTTTTGAAAACCAATCAATAGCTTTTGTAAACCAGAATTAGCTTTCGGAACATAGAACTTAGTAAATTTGAAATGATAACTTTAGTAATTATCACCTCAAACTGCACAAAATCAAATTTATAGGTTTCTTGATAGTTTCGTAGCAAAGAATTTATGAAAGTTAAGGTTTCTTAAGTTTTACGAAAGTAGTGGAAATTTGGAATTTATGACAGTAGAGGTTTCGTATATTAGAGCTTTCAGTAACCATTTTTGATTTCATATTATGTGGATATTTCGTATTATGTGGTTTCGTAATTGAGGTTTCGTATCAAGAACTTGGTCTTAGTTTTGTATTCCAGAGGTTTTGTATCACAGGTTTCATATGGAAGGTTTCATAACACAGTTTCATATCTGAGGGTTTCATATACAGAGGTTTCGTATTTCCCAAGTTTTCATAACAGAGGTTTTGTATTACAGTTTTGACACAGTTTCATAACAATGAGGTTTCGTAAGACTTGGTTTCATAAGCAGAGGTTTCGCAACACAGCTGTCCTAATTGAAGGTTTCGTAATCTAGTTTCCGACTTTAAAGGTTTCGTATCTCAGTTTTAGAGGTTTTATAACATAGTCTTTGGGGTTTCGTAACACAGTTTCAAAGGTTTTGAATCTTCTTACTTTCAGAAATTAAGCTTTCGTATAAATGCTTCTTGTTACTTAGACTTTGTGTACAAGTCAAGTTTTCGTATCTTCAAGGTTTTGTATTGGTGTCGT
>BQNB010051283.1:0-35892 GCA_026074375.1 Tanacetum coccineum
ATAGTAAACTTCATTTGTACAATCAGTTTGTTTCATTTAAACAATATCATTTGTGAGTTGATAAATTCTATGACCATCAATGTGAGCATAATGTTCATGAAGTTCAGTCCATAATTTTGAAAGTGAGTTAATGAAGTTGAGATTATTACCAATTTGTTCAGCAACGGTGTTTAGAATCTAGGAGATTGGCATATCATTGTTTCTTTCCTAAAGTGCCCTTGTTGTATAATCCATAGCTGGTTCAGGAAACTCACCAGTTACTAATTTCATCTTATTCTTAGCATTAAGAGCAATAACCATGGATCTCTTCCAGGAACTGTAATTATTTGATCCATTGAGTTTCTTTGAGATCAAGATTAACCGAGGGTGATCAGTTTGATGAAGGAATAGAGGATGATCTGAGTTTACTGTTCCATTCATTTTTGGTGGATCTTGTGATGAAGATGATGATTGTGTAACCACTTTGATTGATTTCTTGATGTAACAAACTAACTAATATTGTAACAAACTTTCTTTGATTCAAGAAACTGATGAATCAAAGAAGATGAGTAAAGAAGGTGATTGAAGGAGATTGAGTGGGTTGAATATGTTTTGATGGTTTTCTAACAGAATTGAAGGTCATCCATGGCGGATTGTAACTGATTAACAGATTTTGTAACTATATTAACTAAATTTGTGATGTTCTAATGAGCAAGAAGATGATCTTTGCTCTCATACCATAACAAGAAACATGAGAAATGGGTAGAAAATAAGAAAACAGTTTGAATGCCATTATTGGCGGGAAAAGTAGTTTGAATACAAAAACAATTAGCACTACGAAGCAACTATCAAAATAGTATGACACCCGGGCCCCTAGCTAGTTCCTCGACCACTGCTTAAGAACATAACAATGTATATAGAAAGCATGTCTAAAACTAAATTTTACTTCAAAATTGCGATTTTAAGCAAACCACATAAATCATTTATGTAAGGAAAATTTAAATGTTTAAAATTATTTATATGACCTTAGTCATTCATTTTCATATAGATTTTGAGAAGGCTTGAGAAAATTGATTTTCTTTTATTTGTTGTTGTTGTTAGATGAAAAGAGAAAAAAAAATGAAAGAGATTGGAAAAGAATGCAAGAAAGCAGATGGAAACAAAAGAGGATACCTTTAGAGGAATTAGATAGAGAGTAGGGTCATAGCCGCATGTTAAGATGCCTCAAATTAAATAACAGAAACATAACAAAAATAAATCAAACATATGGTATAAGTTTGAGCAAGATCAGTAGCATAAGAGACGAAAATGTACTAACAGAAAAATGAGAGATTTTTTTTGAATTTAGTAGCGGCTTATGGTGGCCGACAACTAGGGTTTTGAAAATAGAGATAGAGAGATTTGATAATAGAGATTGAGAGATTTGACGGGGTTAGGTGGTTGAGGATGGCGGCTCATTATGGCCGATTAGATCTGAGAATCACACCTAGCTCGATACCATGTAAGAAGATAGAAAACCCCGTAGGTTATGATATATTATTTCATCACTATTTATAGATACAAATATAGAGGCTTGAGCCCAATGACAACTAGACTACAACTAAGGATGATGAATGTACAGATAATGATTATCCAATCATACAACTCATGATTATCTAATCATCCTAAAATACATGTTGACTAACAAATCATCTAAAAATATATCAACTAATATTGGAAGGTAGCTAATCAAATAATCCATCATCTAATACCATGTTGAATGATGAAAACCCCGTTGGTTATGATATGTTATTTCATCACTATTTATAGATACAAATATACAGGCTTGAGCCCAATGACAACTAGACTGCAGCTAACGATGATTAATCTACAGATAATGATTATCCAATCATCCAACTCATGATTATCTAATCATCCTAAAATACATGTTGACTAACAAATCAACCAAAAATATATCAACTAATATTGAAAGGTAGTCAGTCAAATAATCTATCATCTAATAGATTAAGCCATGGGTTATTTATTACTATTTAACATAGTTTGTATTGGGCAAAGCTCGTATGGTCTTGTTGTATTACTCGTATTATTTATACTATACACTTTTAATTATTCAGTTGTGGAAAATTGCCCTAACTTACATATTTTACAGTAAAAACATTAGTAATTAACCAAATAAACCAACAAGCCTTTGATCTAATGGTGTTCAAGTGAAGATTAAGTAATTCTTATCTAATCATAATATCATGTTCCAGTAAAGATATGAAGAAACAAAAAGATATTAGATATGCTTATGTGCAAGTGTAAGTCATTTGTTAAAAACTAAAGTCATAAGAGTGAAAACTTGTAGCACAGCATAAACAAAAGTTAGTAATTGAGCGCCAACTAAAAAATACATAAAAACTAACCATCATTTTAAGGATCAACGAATACGCGTACATAGCAGTGAGATCTTATACCGGAAAACAGTTAAGGTTGTTATATTGAAGTTAAGTGTTTCATGAAACGTTTATACATACAACGTAAAATAATAAAAAATTAATTGCAAAATGTTAGTAATATACAATAATTCAACTCAAAGAACAATTCTTAAAATGTAGGAAAGAACGTGTAATTATATTTAATGAAACAGAAAATGAAACATTAAATCAGTTTTGAAATATGATGTCTTATATAGTAGAGTTTGTGAATAAAGTTTTAAAAAAATTATTAATGTTGGGATTAAATAAAAAAAATATGTTCTCTTTCCTTTAAAACTACATTCATAAAAACTTGTCAAATAGTTGTTACGCATATTTTTCAAACTTTTCGGTGTAAGGGCATTTCCAATGCAGGGTGTAATACAGAGTTCAATACATTGTCATATCATCGTCACATCAGCATCTTATTATTTTATATAAACTCTCACAATGCATTAAATTTTACACATTTTAATGCATTCCACATCATCATAAATTTAATCAATTTTAAAGATTACATTAATATAAAAATCTACAGTATTTTAACAAATTAAATGAATAGAAAAGTATATTATATGTCAGTATTAAGTATTGAGGGTGCTTCTGATTGCTTATCCAATATGCTTATTTGTTCCTTGTTATTGAAAAAGCTTATTAGAAAATGTGATTAGTAAATAAAAAGTTTTAGGGTGTTTGTGATTGCTTATTACGCAAAAGGTACCACGCCTGCATTATAGCTTATGGCTTAAGCCTTAAGGTTTTGTTGCTTCCGATTGCTTATCTAATATGCTTATTAGTTCTTTGTGATTCAAAGAGCTTATTAGAAAAATGTGATTAGTAAATAAAAAGTTTTGGGGTGTTTGTGAGTGCTTATTACGCCAAAGGTACCACGACTGCATTATAGCTTACGGCTTCAACCATAAGGTTTTGTTGAATAGGTTTCTTATGGATTGATAAAATAGGAGTTTAGGCAGGTAATGGATTGATAAAATAGGTTTTGTAATGCTTAGTTGTTCATAAGTTATGCATTATGGCTTATGTGAACTGCAATTGAGCATTAGGATTAGGAATACACAAGGGTGTTGTTCAAATCCATCATTTTGATTATTTTTTCCCAATCTGCCCATATTTCTTCATAATATCGACACTTGAGCAAAGCTATCTTGTGTAGTTATATTTTGTAGTTAACCTTGTTCCATGCCACTTTTTCATCACTATGCTTGCAATCTTTCCACATTTTACTCACTATCATTCTATTATTGATGGAATTATTGCATGCCATTACTGTCATTCTATTTAGTAACTGTTTTTAATTTGTTATTGCAGAAATCATTGTGCTTAGTTCTGACAGTAGCACCTCTTTAAAAAGCATCAGCTCAGATGATATTGTGTCTAGCAAGGGGCCATCAAAAGGAATGGTGTGTAGGAAGGAGTCTGACAGTAGCACCTATTTAGAAAACACCGGCATGGAGCTAAGCAGCAGCTCAGATGATATTGTGTCGAGAGAGGGGCCATTAAAGGCAAGTGTGTCTAGGGAGGGGCCATCAAAAGAATTGCTCAAATGGTACGAAGATGTCATGGACGAGGATGCCACAACTGAGGATACCATAGACGAGGATTTTTATTAATTTGTATTTTTAGATTGTTTTGTGTTTGTGTTTTCATGAATGTTTGATAGGAGTGAATGAAAAGGAAAGAAACAGAATGAAGGGTATTCTATTGTTTGTTTGCCTTCGAGAATGGAAATGGAGAATGAATATTTGATTCTCATTCCCGTTTTTATATTCCTAGGAAAAGTAAAGAATGGTGAGAATTGATGAATATAAGCTTAGCTCATTCTCCAACCAAGGCCGTCTCGTGGATTTTAGTGGCTCCGTGCCATTACACAAAGAGGCCCTTAAGCATACACATAATATACATATGTATGAGTAATGCATTAACTAATTAAACTTGAGTCTCATATCGTGTGTGCATATAATAACAGTGCATGAAATTTGGTGACCCTCGTGATGCGGTAGCCTTGTGCAATCGCATCTCTTACACTCCCCTAAAGATGGCCCTGCTCCAACTGATTCTCCTTTGAAATCACGTATTCAACTGAAATAACGTGGACCATAAATTAAATGGCCATGTGCATGGCGGTTCCGTTTTTTCTAGGTAAGTTTCATCAAAAATTTGTTTCAAAAGTTATTTTCAAATCATAAAATCACTTTTTTTCTATCTTTGATTTTCTCCGTGTGAAGAATGAATTCAAAACATAGGTTTCTCTATCACCATTTTGTTGCAGACGAAGTGTTCGATTATTTACCTGTGAGCGAACACAACCTGTGTGAGTGGGATAAAACCAATTACTCTTATATACAATTCACAAATGGTCGGTGGCACTGTAGCTGCTACAGTGCTTGCTACAGTACCGGCCCAAAAATTTATCCCAAATCCGGCCCAAAGTAAAAAAAAAATTTACAAAACGGACTCTCAACTTTTAATTGTTTACGACTTTTTTACATAAATTTTTAAAAAATAAAAATAAAAAAGGCCCTTCAAGTTTCTTTTATTCGCCCCCCGCCGCAATGCGCGGGTTAAATTCCAACTCGTTCTAACTATTCAAGAAGCTTAAAATTCTGATTAAGCCAAATCACTTTTATTAATTTACCTTTTGACTCAACAAAGCTACATATCTCAAAAATGATTGTAGCAAAGTTATTCTTTGATATATAACATGCAACGTATGAGCTAATCAAGATTCTTAGACAAATAAAACACGATAGTTTATAATAATTTGTTGTTACTTGAAATATGATTCGTAAAGGAGCTACATATTAAAATACAATTTTATAAGAGCAATTGTAATAACTAAGGTTGGAGGTAATGGTGGGTGACCAACCAAAGTGAGGTGGGCACTTCACGCGTCAGACCCAAAACCATCACCCCTACTCACGGGCTATAGGTAAAATAAAGAGGGTGGTTTGGTGACTGAGTCACTTTTCGGCTAGTGTGCTCTCCTTTTTTTAATATTTATTACGCTTTCCGTCTCGTTTTTATTGTCCATGTTTTTTTTTTTGGATGTCTCAATTTAATTGTCCAATACTAAAAATAGATAGGAAAGTTTGATCAAGTTTACTATATTACCCTTGTTTGAAATTAGGGTAAAAGCCATAGAATACCAACCTACTTTCTGAAACTTACCACAATGAACCATTTACTTTTTTATTACCGATATGACCAATGTACTTTCAAATTATTTTTCAACTTGAACAAAACGTTTGTACCGTTAGTTATTATGTGACAACGTTAGTCAATTTAGCTAACGATCGTTTGAGGAAGTTTCAAAAATCGTCCCTGTGGTTTTAATATATTTTTCTTTTTTTCGAAAAAAAAAATTTCGAAATTTTTTTCGAAAATATATATTTTTTTCGAACATTTTTTTTGAAAAATTTTTGAAATTTTTTTTTTTTTTTTTTTTTTTTCGAAAATATATATTTTTTTCGAACATTTTTTTTGAAAAAAAATTTTCAAAATTTTTTTCTAAACTTCTTTTTTTCGTAAATTTTTTATGTGTATAAATTTTTTTTCGAATTTTTATTATAAAAATTTTCTCGATATTTTTTATAAAAATGTGTAAAAATTTTCGAAAATTTTTTTCGTAAATATATTTTTTTTTCGAAAATTTTTACACATTTTTATAAAAACTATCGAGAAAATTTTTATAATAAAAATTCGAAAAAAAATTTATACACATAAAAAATTTACGAAAAAAAGAAGTTTAGAAAAAAAATTTGAAAATTCTTTTTTATAAAAATTTGCAAAAATTTTTCGAAATTTTTTAAAAAATTTTCGAAAAAAAAAAAATTTCAAAATTTTTTATAAAAATTTCGAAATTTTTTTTTTCGAAAAAAAAAAAAAAAAATTTCAAAAATTTTTCAAAAAAAATGTTCGAAAAAAATATATATTTTCGAAAAAAATTTCGAAATTTTTTCAAAAAATTTTCGAAAAAAAAAAAAATTTCAAAATTTTTTATAAAAATTTCGAAATTTTTTTTTTCGAAAAAAAAAAAAAAATTCAAAAATTTTTCAAAAAAAATGTTCGAAAAAAATATATATTTTCGAAAAAATTTGCAAAAATTTTCGAAAAAAAAAAAAAATTTCAAAATTTTTTATAAAAATTTCGAAATTTTTTTTTTCGAAAAAAAGAAAAATATATTAAAACCACAGGGACGATTTTTGAAACTTCCTCAAACGATCGTTAGCTAAATTGACTAACGTTGTCACATAATAACTAACGGTACAAACGTTTTGTTCAAGTTGAAAAATAATTTGAAAGTACATTGGTCATATCGGTAATAAAAAAGTAAATGGTTCATTGTGGTAAGTTTCAGAAAGTAGGTTGGTATTCTATGGCTTTTACCCTTGAAATTATTATTACAAACTTTAAAGAAGACTTTAATTAATTAGCTAAGGGTAAAACTGTCATTCTGTCAAAAAAGTAAGAAAGAGAAAACAGTAATAAATGCACTTTTCTTAAACTGTGTGTTTTTTGTCGGAGGACAAAAATTTTGGGACGGAGGGAGTATTTGGTATGTGAGTGTGTGAGAAGTATTTAGTTGGGTATATTTTTTATAAAATAAGTATTTTAATAAAAGGTAAGGTACGGTGACCAAAACACTTGAGTGGTGAGGTATGGTGAGAAGAGAGAGAAAGCTGAGTTGGCGCTGAGGTGTCACTGAGGTGGATGATGAGGCTTGGTGACCACTACTTCTAACCTAATAAGTATAACCAGACTAGTAACCACATTTTGGATTCTGATACAAGTTTACTATATGGTCATACCAAACAAGAGAATAAGACATTTAGCATGTTTCTTTGTTCCATACTCTTACTACCAAACACTTGAATCTAATCACCTTTTCGAGTTATTCTCATTCTATGTGATTCCATTCTTTTATGTGATTTCATTCTTCATGATTCCGTCGTACCAAACATCCAAAGGTTAAGTGAAAATGATATGGTCATATAGGAAAATGATATGGGTCATACAGGAATTTTGGAAACGCTATATGGGTCATACATGAAAAAGGGAGAAAAAAATAGGTCCAAATAGCTGAGGTGGAACCCAACAGGTAATATTACCTATTTCGACAAGTCATAGCCAGTTTCATGGGTGACAATGGTATTTTTTAAAGTTCGTTATCTATATGTGAAATTTTGTGAAAGTACATGGCCTATATTTAGAGTTTACCCAATAAATATTCACAGTAGTAAATAAATCATGCTTTGACTGAGATCTCCACTACTGTCACTTAAATAAATATATTGCAACTCATTTTTTATTTATGAAGCAAAAAGTAGACACACAAAAATATAACTGAATATTTAATTCCTGAAGTACAGTTCATAAACCGTATGTCTCTAAGGGCATCTCCAATGCATTAAATCAATTTAGGTTTAATACACTGCAACATCACTAACGCATCATCAACTTCCACTATTATATAAAACACTCACAATGCATCGAACTTTATAAAGCTTAATAAGTTTCCACTTCAACATTATACATTTGTAACGTTATATATTTTTCTACTAGTTCCATGCTTAAACTAGAAGTAGTATACATATTTTATTTTAGAAAATAAGTGGGTGGCGAAAAGGGCCCACCATGAGAGTAAATAAACCATGCGTGCAGAGACAAACTCTCATTATACCAATGGTATCCCACAATGATATTACATGGTGAGGTGGCGTTTAATGATCTCATTGCACAGTGCCACATCATTGCATTGTGGATGGCCTAAACATACAGCATTTACACCTACGAATGACATGGCACTCTCACAATGGATAGTATGCATAAAGAACTGTGTTTGAGTTAGGGGCGGAGCTAGTAGGGTGACTAGTTGTCACACCCCGTCAGTGGCGAAAACACAGGATGCGACGATACAGTTCATCGTACAAGATACAAGATCATACACTTTACAATTTACCGTTATTAAACTTGAGTTTACATATATTTTACAAGTTAAAAACTTGACAAAATACAATATTCATAACCATCTCGACCCAGTCCCTTTGGGTTACATCTTTGCTCTTCCAATACCATTCACATACCTTTTGATTTGACACACCTGAAAATGATACTCGAAAGCGTCAACAATAATATTGGTGAGCTCGTAGGTTTGACCTTAAACCCAAAAGTTATGCCAATATTTCAACAGTGGACAATAGTGCTATATGATAGTGAATATATGCAAACAACCTTAGCATCACCGCTAATCAATAACCATATGTCACTTACGCACCTAAAGGGCCTACCAGCTGGAGCACTAAAATTAGGGCAGGACCACACAAACCTGGGTAGGCGTACCCATCCGCTCCAATAATCACACAAATACTGGGTAGGCTTACCCATCCGATCCAATAATCTCACAAACACTGGGTAGGCGTACCCATCCGATCCAAACAATCATGTATCACATAATATTCACATAGCAGTCATAAGCACATATCTTGTCCTAAAAACAAAACCACATTTCGCACAGTTCAATTCAAAACATGTCAAAACACATTTGAGTATCATTTTCTCCCAACGGAAAAACAATAAAAAGTAGGGTTACGAGAACTCATCTCAATCAGAAATCAAAAGCAACCGCACAATCTCAAATAAGGCAAAGCACAAACAATCTCTACGCAAACCCACAATGTACCCGGCAACGACCTAATATATACTTACTTTATTAATACTAGTACAAAATTATCTTATTATACAAGTGTTCGTCTTCACTCACGCAAAATTCTCTTTTTCATCCCAAAATCCCATTTCAAATTCATATCATTCCAAACTCGTTATCTCACACCGATAACTTATTACAAAAATCATCGTCTCATTACCAAGACTATATCTCATTATCAAAACTTTATCACATATTATGGTTGTGCGGTAATTACGTAAAAATGACTCAAAAGCACATGGGCAAAGTGCGACATCAATACAATATAGCTCAAACACCTCAAATCGTTGAACGATACAATCGACCAAAATACTCTACGAAAATCTGACGAAAGAAATGAGCAAGAGCTCGAAAGCAGAAGATAAATAATCCACATTTCCGTAATCGATACGACATATATATATATATATATATATATATATATATATATATATATATGGGACCGTTCTTTGCAGAACCACTTTTTTGTACAGAGCCTACGGAACCAGCATGTTTACTCATAATAATGCAGGATATACACACCATCTTATGCAACTGTCATTTTTGTCATAATCAGAAAAAATCTGCCGTCAAATGGGTGCATCAGGGGCAAAGTGGAATTAAACATTTTAATTAGTCTAACTCTATGCTGTCTCCCACTATTATATCACAAATCATATTAAACGGATAATTCTTTTAAACCAAAAACACGGGGGACCCAATACATCCATCAACAATACCAATTATAAGACCCCCAATCTAGAAATCATAAATATATATATATATATAGTATAATATATATATATATATATATATATATATATATATATAGATATATATATATATATATATATATATATATATATATATATATATATAAAAAAACACAATCACACAACTTTCAATTATCAAAGATGCAATCCATGGAAGGTATTGTACTAATTTCTTAATTTTGTTTGTTAGTTTTTTCTGATTAATTTCACAATGATTTCGATCATAGATGCAACTGAGAATATATCAAATATTAGATTCCCATGGGAAATTTAATAATGCATGTGTGTTAAGATTAGATTAAAACTATAAATAAGCTTATTATGAATTGTATTTGTTAGAATCAGCCACGAAAAAAAGCAATATGATGTTAAATTTTTTGTTTTTTATATTAAATATGAGGGGACATATGTGTTTTTGTTTAATTATAAGTTGTTTGTGTTGATCAAGTAATTTTATTAAACATTTAATAAATATTTTTTATGTTTTATTGAAAAAAAAACTAAATTCAAAATGTATAGTTGTGTAATAAAACAACTTCTGTGTAGGGTGTTTGGGTTAGTTTACTGGAGTTTATTTGGTTGATGTATGTGTTGATTGGTGTTTGTAATATGTTTCATTTTTTAGTTTATATGTAAGATCTTTTGGCATCTAAAGAAAATGTATCTTATATAGTAGAAATAAGTGAAAATGGTTGATTAGATTTTATTTGTTATGATCTGCATATGTTTTTTCTTTATAAAGTGAACAGGGGAAATGGGTGTTTGGAATATGGGTGGTGCATATGTGTTTGGTATTGACTGAAAGTGCGTAGGCGAATATGATGGGTGGTGGATATGTGTTTTACTTAAATGATGGGTGGTTCATATTTGTTTGTTGTGAATTTACTGAAAGTGTGTGTATACGTTTCAGGATTTCAGAGATAATGTGTAGATGATAATGTGTTGTTATAATAAATATATGAGCTAACATTCTGTTAATTTATACATACAAGGTTTAAGGAAAAACAAAAAGAGCAAAGGAAAAGGAATAATTGATGAAACCGACTACTATGATGACCCAATTGATGTAGACGCAGATGAATTTGCTGACATGGGAATAGATTTTTTAGCTTCATTAGGTATAAATGATATGTAGGGCTGTTATGATTGTTTGTTAAACGTAGTATGTGTTAGTGTGCTTGTAGAATGTTTAGATCAGTAGTTGTAGCATCTGAAAATAGTATTCATGGAATATGTCGCGAATGCCATTGAAAATGACAGTAAATGTGAACTGTTAAAGGAAATCGATATCGTAAGTGGTTTTCTGCATTTCCTTTTTTATTTTAAGTCTTGTTTGTAATAAGTAGGATTCCATGGATGGGCGTACGTGTAACATTATTTAAATGGTAGAGATGCCGTATGTATCATTTTTAAAGTGCATATATGTATCCTTAATAAAATGGAAGACATAACATCTAGATCCTTATGAAAATGAAATTTTGCCGTTAATAGTGATTCTGTAAAAGTGACATACTATTAAAATGCAGGTTCTTATCCCAGTTGATAATGGTGGACATAAATTTCTCTTTGTTGCTGATCTTAAAAATTCTTCATGAGAAGAACCTTAGGAAAAGGGTAAAGAAGAAAATTGGAATGTCTGAGAACGTGACAGTAGCGGCAATGCTGGTATGTATAATTATTACTAGTATGACAGATTAATTGGTACATTAATTACTGCAAAACAAACTTGAAAGTGTACAATCAATCTGAATATTTACGGTATGCATTGCAGCGAGATGATTTTAGACATTATCTGATGGTGAAAAATCATACAAGAGCGAAAAACATCATTGGATGTGAAATAGAAGTTGGTGAGTTTGACTGGAAAACTAATAGCATATGGAAACAGAAGCTGGTATCTTTGTGATGCGGCACATGAAGTCATGCATGGGTATGGGATTGGCTAAGTTGACTTGTGTCCTGGCTGGAACTACGCGTAAGCTAAAAAGAAACTTTTGTTTTTAAGGAAAAAATACGCGGCAAATATCCTTTTGTCAGAATGCAACATCCTTAAGGAAACAGTGGTTCATAATTCGTCTCAGGTTGGAGTAGGAGTTGGTAAGAAGCCAACCAAAGTGCCGTTAATGGTAAATTGAATAAAAGACGTGCTTGGTTTTATTTTGTTTTAAGCATTATTTTATGTTATTTTAGAACACGTTTAAATAATGTTTGTCATTTTGGTTAATGAACAATTTAATTTCGTATCGTCGACCTTTTATGTTCATGGAATGAATTCTTCTGATTGATGTTACTTTTAATATGAATAGACAAGTGTAGCCTATTCAGAATTCTAGTGCCATGTTACATTTAACAGGATTTTTACTTGTGCAGTTATGTTTCATGTTGTACTAATATTTACATATTTGGATTTTAACATGTGCATTGATGTTTTGTTTTGGTGCATCAATGTTAATTTACTAAATATGTACTTTAACTATATTCTACTAAATATAAAAATGTATTTGTTGTGGTACTTGATATGTGGTTAAAGATATGGTATAAAATGATACAATAGTATAAAGTGCACGCTCCGAGAACATATGTGCACGAGTTTGAGAACAAATATGCACGGGTTCGAGAACATATATGCATGGGTTCAAGAACATAAACTTCTTGTCCAATAACGGGTTCGAGAACATATATGCAGTTGACTTGATACTCCTACGACGTCTTGGTTCATCATCACATGTGTTAGTCATACTCGCATCACCATCAACTTCTTGTCCAATAACACTAGCAACAACCATAAGAGAGTTCGTTAAGGTTGACTTCCCTGTTAAGAGAAATGCATCAACAAAGGGACCAGATTGATAAATAACTAAGAAAAGAAATGATAGTAATTCAGTACCGTGGTTAACATGAGCTATAACAGACATGTTACAGATGTCATGTTTACAGTCCATGATCCTACGAAGCTCCCCTAATGTTACCATTATTTCTATCTTTAAGGATCAATGGCAAAAAAACATAGATGCACCAAACAAAATTCCTGCAAAACAAAAGCAAATCAATTGCATGTTAGATACCATATACATGACAATGACTAATAGCATTATTGTAATTCATAGAATTGGTAGAGTACAAGTTGCATATGTGGCACACCGTAGAATTTAGATTTCTCTTTTTCATTAAGTAAGAATTTGTACCGCGAAAGTTGCAAAATTACCGCTAATCTCAAAAGAAGGTTATTCTATAAACGACATGCATTACTTCGTGTTATAGAGAGCCTTAATAGCACGCGAATATTACTATTATCACTTTTATGTCTAAAAAGATATTATAGAACTTATAGCGGTAAAAACCATACTTATTTCACATTTGTGAAACGAAGCCATTTACTTGTATCATTTCATAAAACCATCTACACTCAAATAAATACCCGCGACCAAATTAAAAAAAATGGCTAGACATCATCATGAAAATGCCTTACATAACTACCCCACTTATTATTCTTCTTTCATTTCAACACCTTCACATGACATTTCACGTCTCGTATCCTTTCAAATTTCACATGCTACGACTTCTATATATGATCCAATATTCAAAAGTTAAGAATAGTAAGTCATGAATAGTACTAATGTAGATCAATAGTATCAGGAAACACCATCATTATCAGATTCCCTAATAGTATATACAAATAATACCATTTCATGTGCAAAATGAAAAGTTTCAGTAACCAAGTGGGAATTTTGAGTATAAATAAGGACATGCATAAACACTTCTAAGCACAACTAAACTTTGAAAACAATAAGTAAACAATACGGTTGGAGTTAGGATTTTCGTTGGGTTCAAAGGTAGTAGTAACCAAGAGTGGTTCGAGCCCTTAACACCATCACATTCCTCGTAGTTTGGCAAACTCGGACCTCGGTAAGTCATCCTCGTAGTTTAACGTTATTATGTTATTTACCATGTAGTTTAACGAACCCCAGTTTTGCATGGAAAGTACACGGCACGCATGGTACAAACCATGCGTGGTTCTTGTATACATGCGTATGCCAAGACCTTTGACGCATAAAAAAGTAGTGCAAACACGTCGTTCATAAGAACGAGTAACGAACCAAGAAATTTTCTTATTAAAACTTTAAAAACATGCACGTAAACAATGGCTCACTAGGGATGAATGAACGATAAATCAAACGTGATTTGCATGGCATTAACCTTTGTCGACCTCGACTCATACCTAGGCGTAACCAACTAACACACAACGAACCACAGTGAGCCATTGGCTCACTGTGGGCACGTCACAACCTCAAAAGGGCCTGAGTAGAGTATACTCGTTGGTTCGTACTAAGACCCCGTTATGCTTGACAAGTGGTTACTACTTAAGACGCACCCCAATGCATGCCGACAGCCACTACAGGCTGCTGCCTTGTCGCGACTGTTGCATTAGCGATGTGGCCACAACAGCAGCAATTGAGCCTGCTCAGCCGCACCAATCGTCCTTGTATCTCAACATTTAAAGACTTCGTAACCAAGTATTCATGTCGGGCACCACGTGGGTTTAATGGGAGAATTAGTTATGCATGTTATAATGTACATTGTGGGGAAGAAGAAACCACAACAATGGTACCAATCTCACTGTTGGGTTCGACATGAGATAAAGAAAGAAATAGGAGGTAGGCCATGTAGTTATTTTGTATTGTATAGAAATAATACATGTAATATTTCCTAGGACTTGCATGTAATTTACCTCATAAAGTTAGACGAAAAATATATTAAAACATGCATGTTGTTGTGTCCTTGGGTCGTCCCATACCGAGACCCAAACAAAGTGATAAATTAGTTAACGAAACAATACTATTTTTTAGAATGTAGAAAATTATAAACAACGATCTTCGATGAACTAGGAATAACAACAACGAGTTTAAAGTATGAACGAACTTAACACGGTTTATATAAATTCTTTGACAATTTGACACTAAAAATATTTAAAGCTTATTCGGGTTTTAAAACGTAAAAGTTATAGGATTTAAAGCGTAAAATTTGAGATGTAAAAGTTAAATATCGGATAAATACTATATAGGAAATTAAGGGGATACTGTGATAAATAAGAAAACTAAGGGGTAATTGTGTAATTGTACTAAAGGTAGAAAATAGAGAACCTAAAACATTATTATTTAGAAAATTTAAGGATATAGATTATAAAAAACAATCATTTTTATTTAAACAAAGAGAACGAACCGAAAAATATAAAAATTGGCGAAATTACGAATTTATTCAAACGACTATAGTATAGACAAGATCCCAATGATGGTTAAATATAAGTTACAACATATAATTTATAAATTTATGTATATAGACTTATGGTTGTAAAGTCGTGTATCAACCCTAGAGCCAACGGTTTAAAGAACATTTTGAAAACATAAGATGTTATCTCATAAACGACAGTGCCCTTTGATGACCCATTTGTATAAGTCATTTCATACATTATGTTTTTAGAATGTAAACTCATATTTGTCATAATTACTTAGGTGTTTGACTGAGTCACTATTTGACGTGCATTGACCCATTATCAGTTCCGGGCGATTAACTGACAAGGTGAGTTTCCATAGCCCCTACTCTATGTTTCGGGGTTGGAGAACATTGCTTATTTTAACATGTGAAGACAAGTTCAAATTAACATTACTGAGTGGTCCTAAGTCCCGATTAACCCTAATTTGTTATTTGCCCATATTATCATGACGTTAATTACTTTAAGTAGCGAATGTTTTATGATATATCTATCGGGATGACGTCCCTTTCGACCTTGGACTGATATTAGTCAAGCGAATAAAGTTTTATTGAGCGATTACCCGGTTTCCCGGTTTATACACCTGCTAGGGCAATTCATTATTGTTGGTATAAGTTAACACGCTCTGATGTAGTGAACTTAGAACGATAGTCAGGCATATTTAATATAACTTTGTACCTGTTATCTTGTCATGATGTAGGATACAATCCTTGTGGTTCATAAACTTAAACATTTTTGCTTAAACATACCTACATGAAATCACCAACATGTATGTTTGACACTTTAGCAATGTTTTTCTCAAGTATTAAGAACGAAGATGATATGTGAAGTCTCATGCATTGCAGTCATTTCCACTTATTAAAGATCGTTTGTACTAATTAAAAATGATGTCGTATTACTTATTTTTATGCTTCCGCAGAATGTTTAAACAATTTATTATTTCCTAATACAAGTGATCAATTTTCTTAAACATCTCATATAGAGGTCGTTCTGTATTGCTTAGAAGCATGATATTCATGAAGTCACACGCCCTCGGTTGCCATTATACTCTGATATTTTGGGGGTGTGACAATAATCTCTCACATTTAGTGTGATTGTTATATTGAACCCCGTGTTGTTATGTTTTCCTTAGTTTCAATAAATAGTATGCTAAATTTTGCATCTCAATGTGTTATTTTGATCACTAATTCTATTAATCGTATTGTTTATTGTTATCAACAGCTGCTTTAATTTTAATGATTGTGTTTTAAGTTTTTGATTGCCAATTTTTTATTTACTCAGTCAAAGTCTGTTAAATAGACCATAATGAGGGCTGCCTTTGTCTCATTCAAAATAAACATATAACTTAGGTCTTCAAAACTTTTAACCCAATAATTATAATGTGCGAGTACTCACGTTTTCCTTTCACAATCATGTCATCTTAGAGTTTTTAATGTTACTATAGTTGATGAATTAGAGATGGATCAAGAAGCATAAAAGTTATTCCTTGAAGATTTAGCGAGTCTCATCTTAGTTGATTAATACTTAGAGAATAGAATGCAATTCGAAACCATTGATGTCATGTTCTGTTAGTAGCTCTGTAACTATATAAGTATGCATATATGCACATGACTTTAGTGTCTGGTTTCTATATTATGTTTTTTCGCTCATGTTATTGCGTTTAGTGGTTGTATGGAATTTGTATATAGATGGGTATGAGTATCTTAGATGGCTTAGTATCACCCGGTACTTATATATATATGATGTTCCTAAAAAATTTAATGATGTTCTCTCTAAAGTTTTGGTTTTTTTCCCAATTTCGTGACTATCGCTTATTGTTTTAGGATTGTTTATAATTTTCATGTGCTTTTTCTTTAAGTGTCTTTTCATCAGTATATTATGACTTAGAAATGCTGTCAAAGATGAATAAAGGAGTTCGCATTAAAATTCAAAACAATAGCCAGCCAACAAGCTGAAGATGTGACTGAAGTAGGTTCTAACCTATCTAAATACGCTTGAAGTATGTAGCTTTTATGAGGCTTGTTTTAAGGGTTCATTATCGTTCCTTACTTTGTTGGGATATTTCTTAATTTCAGTTCTGTTTTCTTTTTGTAGTATGAGGAAAATTAAGAGTGCCAGGAACAGATATTGTTAGACACCTGAAATGTATGCTATAAGTAATTACACATTTAACTGATTAAGATAAGTAGTTCTTCATGTGACGATTTTTGTTCAGGAAAATTTTGATTTCCCCAATGTTATACTGGTTGGATTTTGACAAATTGGAGGGCAAGAGTTAAAAAGGAATACCAAGATCAGACTTTGTCATCTCATGAAAATTAACTACAAGCCAAAACGAATGCATCCATCTCAGTGGAAGAAACTCGTCAAGTCTTTGTATAAAGCAAATATGAGGTATGGAATGTTTTTTTAACTTTCAATAATTGAATTTTTCCTTGCTTTCTTACTTCATGGACTCATTGAAACAAACAAGCCAATAAGGAAAAAAAGAAGATGGTGCGAGTCACAGGTTAACAAGTTTTGCTTAATTTCATGAAAAACTTAAGGTATCTACATTATCTTGCAACTGGTGATGTAACATATGCATACATATGAAGAGATTCCATCGAGTGCAGATAAAAAAAAGTAAAAAAGTTATTCTACTGATAGCGTTAGATTAATAGTGTAATGCTAAGATAAGTCGAGTCCATTATCTTAATCATATTTGTAATAAGCTTACTGTTTGTATTATAAGATTTACTTGGAAAATGGTATATACACTTTGGCAACATCTATGTCTACACATATGGTAACTAATAGAAGAGGTATCACAAGAATAAGAAACTCTTCCCTCTTAGGCTCTTAGCTATATTTAGTAAGATATATAATCTTTGTTGATGGTTATATTTGTTTGGTTTATTATTGACACACAACCATTGGTTTGATGTGTTTATGGTATACCAGGTTTACCTTAAAAGCATTTTCAAATATGAGAATGTAGCAAAATTATGGACCAGATGAAGTAGTCGGGAACAAAGAGACTGGACCAAATTGGGGCGAGGAAAATGTTCAAGTCGCTATAAAAAAGATGAATGCTTGGTGAGCATATATGTGGATAATTTATCACAGTTGAAGGTGATTTTGGCGCAGCCTTGCCCTTTTGTTACGGTATGCTAACCTTGTTAAACTTGTGACATCTTACATAGTTTAAGATTTAATTACACTTTATTATTTAACATGACTTGTTTATTTGTAGGTGGTACATGAGGATGTTGCATGATGAATTGATAATTGAGATCAACCCTAAGATTCTAGTTTTTATTTCATGTTATTGTTGAATAACCATGTTATCCAAAACCATCATCTTCAGCTTTTCTTTTTTGCTGTTGGATTTTGAAGAACTATTATCTTGGATGGTATTATACGGAAATTTGTTCATGCATTTCGAGTTATATTCCTTCTATTTACTTATCATGAATCAAATCCAGGTTATTTGTTTAGTACTGTTTTTGTTTTTGTTTTAAAAGGGCTTTAGTATAGAAATGAAGTGCTCTATGATGTCACTTGTTAGAACACTAATATATTATTGATTAAACATGTCTATTAGGCTAAAGGTTCTACTTATTAGATGGTGGAATATTGGAATTCTTTTTACGACATTAAATTCGGTCCTAATAAGACACTTTTATATTAGGACCCCTTTCTTGGTACTTAATTTATGGACTACAATTTTCATCCTTTGAAAATACCTTTTAGGACTCACGAATGTGTCCTAAAACATAATAGAAGGGTGAGCATATAATAAAACACCGCAAAACATCCTATTATGTGGTCTATTATGACGCCATTTCGGTCTTATAAGATAGATTTACGGGACTAAAGAATTAGTTTTATATTGTTGATGTTTAATAGGACGCTCAAAAGTGTTCTAAATATCTATTACAACCCCTTTATAGATGACACTTTTATTTCGGTCCTATTATGTTAAAGGTCCTATAAACTTATTTTATAGGACACTAAACCGGTGTCCTATAAGCCACATTTTCTTGTAGTGTAATGTCGTGAAGGGGTAAGCGAGGTGCATCATTGGGTAAGAAAATTTATCCGCCTAAGTCGTTCTATATTGAGTTCGATGCATTTGGAGCACCCACTGGAAAGACCGCTGGCAGATTCAGTACATAGTTTGGGAATACAGTGAGAGCACGTGTTCCTTATTATTTGGAATTGAAAAACATGACAAAGGCAACACTAGATCAATTGAAGGAGCAAATTTTGTTACATACCACGGTAAATATACTTGACTCAAATACATGTACCTCCATCCATTGTCTATATGTATAAAGTAGTTAAGACATTCTCGTTGAACCAGGACACATGGAAAACGACCCAAATGAGACGTTTTACAAACATGTGTTTCATTATTTAATCAGAGAAAATGCGTTTAGGTCCCCACAAGACTCGTAACCCCAACTATTACAACATTTGAAAGACAATTGTTCCAAATTAAAGACATTGTTTTAAAACGCATTAAGTCATTGTTTTTGAAAGACATGAACACACAAGTAGTCTTTCACAAAATCATCACACGCACGACACCTCCACGACATCGTTGCCTTCATCCTTGGTTACCTGGGATAAAACATGTTTAAAACGTCAACAAAATTTTTGAGTGAAATTCATAGAGTTTAAAATAATCAATAAGTAATAATCTTTGAACACATAATTAGTTCTCGGGAAAACATCGCAACGCAATGTATAACATCTCTTTTTTTCACGCAATAAGCTCCTGACACCGAACGTTAACAGCACATATATCTTTTCATATGTCAATTTGCCCCAGAACAAGGTATTATTGTCATATACCTACTACTTCTAAATACAAAACGTCTGTTTGACAGGGGTGTTCACAAGGATTCAAACCCCGGACGGTGTTGTTAAACCCAATAGATCTATTTTATGCATTAGCGTTCACCTCGCAAGGAAATTAATGGTTCATGAAATAAGGGATTTTGACAATAGCTACTTATGTAGAAACATTCTCATAATCGGTCCAGCAGATAATATGTGTTCGATTTATAAAACAAACATGTATCCCCCTCGCGGATTTATAAAACAATCAAAAGATTTAAAAATGTGAGGTTATGAACTCACGTCTCAAAAGAATCCAATTCAATTAAATCAACAAGCTCAAATAACTTCACGTCTCAACCGCGACATAAATAATACATATAGCAGTACGTGAATAAAAGTAAAACATCTCATATAATGCATACTTGCATATATATTTATATAACTATTACGTATATACAATCATATACTACAATCTCCAAGTGTGACGCAAAAATATTTTGAGTCGACGCACCCACAAATGTAAAACAATTGCAATTGCGTTATGTTTGTTTATCATAAAGTTTCTATTTTTAGAAAGTTGTCAAAAGTAATGATAATATAATCTGAACTTCATATTTCATCATTATTTAACTATCATTACGAACTCTTTGCTCCTTATAAACCATATTTAAAAGTACACGCAAGTTTAACTTTGAAATGTTAAACTTCGTAGTTGATTTTTTACACCAAAAATTACCAAACTTAATTTGGCCGTAAAATGTTCGTTATTAAGAGTTACGCGACGGTCCACCCATCAAAATGTAGCTAAAGGCGAACTCTTTCACTTTTCATTATTGAAAATAACTTTCAAAAATTTCTCGACACGCTACGGGGCGGTCAAACTTAGTCAACGCAAAACCCTTTAAAATGACATTGTTGACTTAAATCAACTATCAAATTATGTTTAACTAGCATATTTACATATATTACCATCAAACTTCAATTAATAATCAAATATACTTTTAATAATTTTCCGCACTTGAATCCTATAGCACATAACATATAACACGCAATATCATCAAATTAACAACTTTGACAATGTAAATAGAACACTTACAACACTCTCGACACAATAGAAATCAACACACAAACTCGGTTTGGGTTCCCTCTTGTGGTTCGTGGTTCGAACTCAACACAAACGCCAAAGCCAAAGCTTTTTCAACTAAACCCAGTTACAATAACAATAATCTAACCACAATAAACCTTCCTTTTAGATCAAAACTTCAAGAACTCAACCCAATTTCTAACTTTTGAAATAATTAGTGCATGTCGAAATTTCTTGTTGGGATATGTTTGTTTCGATGAGGGGATTAATATTTTGTATTTGGATCATATTGCATGTGGCTTGCTGACGGATATTGGTGGTGGTGTGAGTGGAGGCCGACGGTGAAGGAAGCAACAAAGGGGAAGAACAATATTTTTTTTCTAAAAATAAAAATGAGTATGTATTAGTTGGTATTTATAGGAGGTATACTTTAGGCTCTTGACAATTTTCGTCTCCATCTTTCAAAGTCTTTTAAATTATAACACTAAGGTGTTTGTTTCGTCCTTATAACCGACCAAGGGCTCGGGTTTTACAAACTTGTAATTATTTTCTTCCGTCGACTTTTAATTTATTTTTAAACATTTATTGTTGACATGTTTTTTACAAAAATACGGGGAAAAGCCGTAAAACAAAAAAAAATCACGCTCTCAGAGTGAAATATAAATTTTTCTAACTTTCTCGGACGCTAAAAACAAATAGAAACTCAATCACGGCTTAAAATTTCCAAATAAATGGAAACTTTCACCAAACCTTATATAGCATAAACGACTAAAATCAATTATGTAGTAAAATAATTATCATAGCTCGGGATAAACGTTGACCTGAAACTCGGGTTGTTACATTCTCCCCACCTTTAGGGAGCGCCGTCCCGGTGCCCAGCTTGACTTATCCGCTATTCCTCGCTTCATCATTACTCATAAAGAGATGAGGGTACTTATTCTTAATCTGATCCTCACGTTCTTAAGTAAATTCTGGACCTCTTTGCGAATTCCAGCGAACTTTAACGATAGGTATCCTGCTTTGCTTAAGCCGCTTGACTTCTCGATCAATAATTTCCACTGGCTCTTCAATCATGTGCAACTTATCATCAAGTTGAATCTCATCCATCAGAACGACAATGCCGCCTTCCGCTAAGCATTTCTTGAGGTTTGAAACATGAAAAGTACTATGAATCCCTTTCAACTCTTCAGGTAGTTCTAACTTATAAGCCACAGGACCGACTCTAGCTAGAATCTTGAATGGCCCAATGTAATTTGGACTTCCGCGCATTCCAAAACGCACAACGCCCTTCTATGGCGATACCTTGAGCAATACCATAATCTCGACTTCAAATTCCAATGGCTTAGATCTTCTATCAGCTTAGCTTTTCTGGCGACTACGGGCAGTTAACAAGCGATTCTTAATTTGAACAATATTTTTCATCGTTTCCCGAATCAATTCTGGACCCGTGAGTTGGCTATCTCCAAGCTCACTCCAGCAGACTGGTGATCTACATTTCCGTCCATACAAAGCCTAAAATGGCATGACGTTGATACTCGCGTGATAACTATTGTTGTAAGAGAACTCGACCAATGGCAGATGTCGATCCCAACTACTTCCAAAGTCGATCACACAGGCACACAACATATCTTCAAGTGTTTGTATAGTCTTCTCGCTTTGACCGTCCGTTTGAGGGTGGTAAGCGGTACTCATATCCAAATTTATCCCTAACGCCTTCTGAAGTGATCTCCAAAATCTAGACGTAAAATGACTGTCTCTATCGGAAATGATAGAAATAAGAACACCATGTCTACACACAATTTCCTTTAAATAAAGTTGCGTGAGTTTCTCCATAGTATGAGTCTTCTTCGTTGGTAGGAAATGAGTTGATTTGGTCAGTCAATCGACAATCGACCCCATATTCTTATCGTACAACTTGGCGTCCTCGGGAAGCCCAGGAAACAAAGTCATAGTGATGTTCCCATTTAGCTGAAACATAATCTCATAGTGGCGTGCATGTAGTACCAGAGCATATATGAAATGCTCGTCTTTAACATTAGGCACAAGTCAAACACTTCCTAACATATGTGGCAATATCAGCTTTCATATTCGGACACCAATACAATAACTTCAAATCTTGATACATCTTATCAGATCCTGTATGGATAGAAGACTTGGACTTATGTGACTCGTGCATAATCAATTCCCTTAATCCACCGAATCGCGACAACCAAACACGATTTCCAAAACAACGAGTCCCATCAGGGCGAAACTCAAATATTTGCTTAATCAATCTTCCCAAAATTTCAGCCCCCACATTCTTCTTTTTCGTTGCCTCCTTCTGAGCATCGAGAATCTGTTAGTTAGATTGTTATAAACAGTCATCACCAAAGCTCGAACATGCTATGGTTTAATCCTTTCCTTCCGACTTAAGGTGTCAACCACTACATTCGCTTTCCCCGGATGATATCGAATCTCATAATCATAATCGCATAGAAGCTCAATCCACCTTCGTTGTCTCATGTTCAGCTCTTTCTGATTGAGAATGTACTGGGGACTTTTATGATCAGTGAAAACCAAACACTTTGTCCCGTAAAAATAATGTCTCTACAACCTAAGAGCTAAAATAACGGCTCCTAACTCCAAATGCATAAGTGGAATGTAACTAAAGTTTTATTATTTGGATGTGAGTTAGCTAATCAATTGTAAATTAGCAAAGAATAATTAATATGTTTAAAACTGCATGGGCTCTAAATTTGTGAGGTTAAACCTATAAATTAAGCGCTTTTATCAGCATAAAAATATCAATATCACGCAGAATACCGCAGAAAACCCATGATCTACTGCGGTCTCGTATGATTTCAAGCACAAGTTCTAGAATCAATAAAATCAACGGCACACTCCTGAAACAACGGAGAATGAATGCAAAATATTATGCTATATACATGCTAAAATTGTAACATTCCGTAGTTTTTATCATGGTCATTTACACTACTATTTAATTTGTCAAACTATTTATTTTTTCTCGTACTCGTTCACTTTTAATTTAAATATTAAGCTAAATCCATTAGAAGGGGAGGGGGACTGAAAATGAATCATTCAATGTAAACGGGCATTAAACAATTAAATATTTACATCAAGAAAGTGTTATATGATTATTATGAGGATAATTAATAAATTTGTTCATCTTATTTTTATTGGCTACGTAAAATGCTTACGTTACGTAATAAAAATCTTCTTTTATGTCATCCCGGGAAGTTCTAAAACCTAACTACGCGCTAAACGAATACCCACGCATCTACCCAATACACAAAATAATCTAAAAATTACAATCAATATATACCATAATAGATGCCGGAAATTTTATAGGAAAGGACCAAGACTTTTCAAAGTTTACATCTTATACATAAATATCTAGATATTTTATAAAGTAAACTCTTACACCTTTACAACTTGTCATGTAAACTTTAACCTAGGGTTAGAAAGTAACCATGGTTAAGTTAGGGAGATATTTTGACTATAAATACCCATGCATGCATAAGTATTATTTACTTAAATCCTTACATACAAAATTTCATTTTCTTCCTCCCTTTTATACACAAAACTCACGGCACAAAGACCCTTTGCCAACACTAACATCCATACTTTGAATTTCTAAAGGATTATGCTAAACCCTAATACACAACATACTTAATGGAATATCTGTAAGTGTTTACAAGCCTTGGATCACCATTTGCAAGTATTAAGAAGAAAAAGTAAAATAGGGTTCTTTGGAAACCTAAGTCTTAGGGTTATAAGTTTGAAAGCTTAGTTATGAATCTAAACACGGGTTTTAGCTTCATTTTTACATCCTATACATCGATCACTAAGGTTCTTCTAAATCCTTCATACTTTTAATTGTTGTGATTTTATGTATATAATGTTAATTTACAGCTAAAATCCCACTATATGACTTTTAAATTGTAAATGGTTTATTTATTTGAGTTTATCAATTTAATATACCCTTATTCTTATGTCATATGTTCCTAATAAACCTTGGAAAGTAAAACTGAAAAGTATGTTTAAACATGGATTAGTATAAACATGTAAAGGTTAAAATAAAGGGGATTTATAAGGTTTCATAAACTTCACATGTGAAATCAAATGAAAGTAAAAGAGGTTAAACTTGTTACAATAAAACTTATAAGACTAGGGAAGATAATGAACCTTTAAAATTACCATCATATCAAAAATATGTTTTTGAAGTTTTTATAGTAAACTAACTAATTTAATAATACATAAAAACAAGTTTTTTATACAAAGTTACACAACACTTAAATACAATAGGTGCATACGTTTTAATTGTGAAACTTAGGCAGTAGCTATTTTATATTTTTTTTTTTATTAGAGTAAATACTCCTCATGACGATGCATAATGATAAAAACTCGAAAAACCGTCTATAACGAAAAAGATACGCTAAAAACGAGGTTTACGACTATAAATACTTTTATAAAAACTATTTTTATAAAAAAGTTACATTCATTACAGCAACTTTTATTTTAAAACATCTTAAAAAATGAATAACTTTTGATTTACGAGATCGTACACGCAGAAAACGTTAAGAACAATACTATAACAGTAAAAATACACATTTTCGAGCGATAATAAAACGTTTATAAAACGTAATTTATAAACAATGAAAAAGTATAAAGCACTATTCATCAGTGGATTATCATATAAAATATAATACCTGCTTTTAATGTAACAAAAACTACTCGAAAGGAATCACTAAAAATCGGGTAAAAAACAATAAGTTATTACGATTTAACAAGTATTTTACCCAATAAAGCCTAAAACGACAAACAGCATGTAAGAACAGTATTCTTTTAACTAATCATCACAGAATCTTAAAAACTTGAAAAAGTAATAATTTGATCACGCACGTCTTACTACGAAGACGTGGACCGTTAAGAAACCGCAGCAACGGGCTTAAAACCGACCAAATTAGGTCATTTTTACGAAAAGTTAATATTTATAAACGTATCACTTTAACAAATATTATTTTTACTAAAACGATATTCGGTGATTATGCTAATAGAATATTGCTGGTTATCAAAGTGCATAGTAACTAGGGAGTTTTCATAATGAGGCCCTACTTCGGATGGCGTATCGACAATGTAGGTGGATTTTACATTTAAAGTATCCTATACTCCTCGAAACGTCCATGTCTTGACCACTTTAATTATGATAGCCCGAACGATAGCACGGCGTGAACTACTATAATTATTAGCTCGAAAGTAAAAAAACATTTAACAGTACTCGGTAATATTACGAACCTGTAAATTAACAAATGTTGCATCAAACGTTTTGCGTGACAGTTTATCTGTGATTATTTGACTATCCATTATACACTGATATCATAGCCCCCTTTTTAACTACTTAATCGTTTACAAACTCTAAGGGTATGAAATTACATTTTTTTTTCACTTATTTTACTATTTGACAACAACAGTGTTTTTCTAAGTTATTTTCAAAGTGTTTTAAAACTTATTACTAATCCAGATTACTGCCTGAATATTATTGCCTAATAACCACTATTCCAATTAAGATCCCTACTCATAATCATGAACTGTCAAATTATTCTATTGTAGTGAGAGCGAGGGTTGTGGATAGATCTATCGGACTGACAATGCCCACCTGGAATTTTACAGGTCACAAGATTGACCATTGGTGTAACATTTAACAATGAGAATACTTTAGTTGGTTTAGGGCAAGCATCCTATACATTTGGGGCACAACTAGTTAAGGCTTCGGTTCTCAGAAGGCTTAGTCAATACTAAACGATTTGGACTACTAAATGTGTTTTAGAGACTATTATACATCGATCTTGTGGGTCCACCAATTTACCAACAAACTATGATTTCACTCAACCATTTGTGTTGGACTTATAGCATGAAAATTTCTGTCCCTAGAGTATGAAGACATGAAGGGTAGCCGTTGCGGATATCAATGAAGATGGAATTCTGTGTTTCTTATCTAAATATATGCCAACTTAATATGTTAAATGCATGGGCTAATTTGAGTTAAATCCTAATATGCCTCTTTATCACATAAAAATACCAATATCACGCGAACATGATCTCACTGCGGTCTCGTAATGATTTCAAGCACAAGTTCTAGAATCAATAAATCACCGGCACACTCATAAACAACGGAATGAAGCATAAAATATTTATGCTATATACATGCTCAAAATCCTCACATATTTACTACGATGGTTATTAATGTGCAAGTAATGTTATCAATCCCAATTCAGATCTGCTCTATCAATCGGGACACATCTCTGATTTCAAAAACTTTATTTATTTACTAAGTTTTATTCTAATATATTACCCTAAGTGGCAAAAGAATTTAAAAATAAGATTAGATTTTTAGATTACCGAGGGCGAAAAAAAGTTTAATTTCCATAAAAATGAGTCTTATTTTTCCAATTTATTCCCCCCCCCACACTTAAGTTGAGCAATATGCGTAATAAAAAACAACTTAAAAGTAGGACAAGCGGAAAAAATAATTATAAGAGAGACGAGACTTCCCGGGGATCATAAGTGCTCGGTTGAATTCTGAAATATACGGCACGAAACAGAACGCCGAGCATGTGAATTCAACCACATAAAATATACCGATCCAAATATATATATCCCCACGTATACGACTTTATCCGACCAACCACCACCTGCTTTATTAAATCTGCAAAATAAACAAAACTACAAAAACCGTAAAAATACAAAAAAAAAACACTTTCGTAGACACCACAATTTCATTTAGCGTATGCAACAAGCCTTTAAACCCCTCGTTGTCCAGAGTGGACGACTTATAGTGTCGTGAGGGCTTCCAACGAACACACCCACAAAGTTCGTTGAATTTCTTTTTGAAAACAATAGCAAAGCATGGCGCGCATAGTACTTCGAATACTGCTAAGTTTATTCGTTTTATATATTTTATTTTTTTGTAGGTTTATTATTATTATTGTTATTATTATTATTATTATTATACTATAACTAGGATTCTATTTACCTAACCTAATATCATTAATATCATTATCATTAATGATATTAATATCATTAATGATATTAATGATAATATCATTAATATTCTATTATTATTATTATTATTAGTATTATTATTATTATTATTATTATTATTATTATTATTATTACTATTATGATTATTATTTACTATTACTATTATATGTATCATTATATTTGATTTAAGACTCTTTAATGATACGGTTCAAGTGGGAAAGATCTACTTTTAAACGTTAAGGGTATGGTATTTTTGGTATGTACTCACGGAATGGATATTATTTTGTTTTTACTACGTGATTGTCCCTTTTCGATGGATATTATTTTGTATATATATATCTTCCATCATTTTTTTTCATACACTTGTACCGTGCCATCTTTGATCTGTTGAAATAATAAATCATAATACAAGGGATTTATAATAGCGTCCTTAAACATGAGTTTTTAGACATAACTCATATACATAATACCAATGACTTGAATTAAGAGGATCACAACACGTGGAGTACTTAGACATTAACGTATGTGGGGGTAATAAATTGATGTTCTTCCCTAATTCTCCATGCATATAATAATACAATCATGAATCACAATCATTCCAAAAATGTATACACTCGACTTAGCAACCATGTAATTAAATAGACAATTAACTCATGGTTTACATATGTTTTCGCAATAATCACTAAAAACGAGTGCATTGGGGATGGCTAAGGCGATTTGGGAGTAACATTTAGTGGGGTGTAAAAGAATGTTCTTCAATAATATTCCGGGCTCCACGTGAAAATTAAGAGAACCGAAAAGATAGGCACGAATGGTGTACTAAGGGTATCTTGAACTAAAAATGAGTGCAAAAAGGATGTGGTGTAATTACATAACCAATGAAGTTAATGCAATTATAAGAAACATACGCTAAAAACAAGGTTGATCCTAAGTGCCATCATTATACGTTGTTCATACATAATTAATGCAATCTTGAAGAGACTAATTAAGTGCAAGTTCTAGATCACATTACATGGGAAGACTATCACTCATGAAAAGAAATATAAGACTGATTATGAACGTGTGTGTCAGTCAACAAAGGATTTAAATTCTCATTGGTTTTATTCTTCAATTTCTAAGAGCTTATACAGTAAATACAATCCTTAGATAAACTACCGTACCCAATGACGACACATAATTCCAAAATGAAAGATCTATCTAAGTGTCATGCAGTGTCCAATTCACATACAATATAAATTTTGCCAAAATATTTTCTTTTTCTTTCTCCTCTAAGCAAAAAGGTAAATTAGGGAAGCTTGATATAAGGATTTGATCTTCTATATGCAAAAGCTAAATCTACACATGAACTAATTTAATGCAAACATTATGCACAATTCAAATCAACTAATTCAACCAAAAACTCTAAATAAAGGAAGCGGGTTTACCTGATAGAGCAATTATGGTTAGATCTTTAACTAGTGCCATCATATGGTCCAAAATCTCAACTCCAAAGTCTACAAAATTCAACAAATATGTGTAGAATATACTTCTCAATTCAAAATTAGCACAAAACTTCTTAAATAATGGGAACAATAAATTTTAAAATTTTAATTGTTTCTCATTTTTAACCATAATTTCCAATTAAAATATAGTAATACCCCTCCCTAACTTAAAGCAAAGCATTGTCCCCAATGCAAACTTTAAGTTCAAATTTGGTTAAAAATTAATGACTTGAAAAACAAAATGACAATAAAAATAAGTTCCTTAAAACTCACTTTCGTAGGAATCGAGATTGCATTTAGCATATGCAACAAGCCTTTAAATCCCTCGATAGCCCGAGTGAACGAGTTGTAGTCTAGTGAGGGTTTATAGTGAACACACCCACAACGTTTGACAAATTAAATAAAATGATAAAATAAAGAACACAAACATGGTTTGCCTCCCGAGTAGCGCTAAATTTAACGTCTTCAGCCAGACGAACTTACTTGTTGTGCATCCTACGGTGGTTTGATTGAACATTTACCTTTCGAGTTACCTATTTATGAGTGTGTCCTTCGGGCCATGTAAGGTTCCCATTTGTTAACACTTCTAGAACACCGCGATTGTGTACATATGAGAAATGTCTATGATTAGAAACCCACACTCTTATCTTCTTTTTTCTTCAGTTTGAAGCAATGTGAAAATCTTTTTCCCGATGTTTCTTACTTGCAACATTATCCAGCTTTGTAGAAGTTGACACGTCTTGAAATTTTCTCTTTCAATTACACAAAAAGTGTCTCAATTCACGAACTACAACTCTAGCTTTCCTATGAACTTGCGTAACAATGATATGGGTGAGTGTACTAAGTGAGGTCTCGTGACACCGCTTAACCACATGATGCTCTTCTTTAACTAATGAAACCTTTTCTTGTTCTTTCTCATTTTTGAAAAATAAGTTATCCTCCCCAACTTGGTTGATCACTACATGTGGCGATTGGGGCGGATTTAGATCGATATGGGTGACTTCAACATCATTCTCAACATAAGATAATAATTCTTTCAATGAATCTAAGCACTCCTCATCCTCTTTCGAAAAAACAAAGAAATCCTCATAATCTTGTGATTTTGTATCCATGATGGGCGAAAAGATCGGTTCTTGAGAATTTGTTGGATGGTATGTGGTAGTAGAATCCACAACATCCTCCAAAACTTGATATGAAACCGGTATATGAAGAGGTTCTTCAAAAGGTAAAACATTGATGTTCCATTCTTCTCTATAATCTCCTATATCTATATCTGATTATACATAATGATTCTGTTAGAACATTCCTTTGTTTTCATGATATATGTGCAATCTTCCCAATGACTAACTTGATGCGTAGTATTTTTATTTATCACTTGATGGTTGTTCCCCTACCGAAAAGAGTGAATCACTTCATCAATATGTTGAATTAAAGAAGAAGACACTTCTTGTCTAATAGATGTGTTGTTCATTCGTTGCTTCATTTCATGGGTGTTTTCATCCATTCACTTTAAATGCCGATCTATTTTCTCACCGATATTTTGCCATTGATAATGATAAGATTGTTGATGTGATGGTTCTTGAGGTTGATAGAAATAATTTGAGTTATTATACTCTATTTGTTCGTATTTCCTACACCACATAGAATTGTACTCACGTTGTGAAGCATAATAAGGGTAAGAGTCAAATGTGTTTGAATATGGTTCATACCCAAGGTGACTTTGATAATGCACGATTTGTTTCCTTTTGTACTCCCTCTTCTTCGGAAAATTTTCTAGCGAGTGAAAAGAATTCTCACAAGTCCAACACAAAGATGAAGTGTACATCGGAAGAAAATAAGAAGCAACTGATTGGTTTGCTTCATCCATTCCAAACTTAAAATGAAACACTAAAGAACGCGTACAGAAGAACTAAACAATTTAACTAAACTAAAAACATAAAAATAAAATGATTCCTAATAGAACTTTGATACGGCGTATGCACTAAAATTCTATACTCCGTATGCCGTATACGCCGAGTACAATTGATGTGTATATGCCGCATGCGCGCCCGAACTTAATAAAAATTCAATTCGAGGGTTCGCGCTTCATATGCTAAAGAGAGAGCATACGCCGTGTAGACATATGGAAACTGAATTGGAAACTTAATTTTCAGGAAACAATAAAAACAACTAATCAATAAAAATAAAATATTTGTGGGTTTTCGAATAATATGAAAGATAATAAAACAGCTAATCAAACAAAAACTAAGCGTTAAGCACAAAAGCTCCCCGACAGCGGCGCAAAAATTTAATCGAGGTCGTTGACTCTACCAAAAATAACCTTAAATATCCTACTTAGAATAGGGTAAATAAAGTATCGTATCCATGAGGAGTTTATGGTTAACACTAAAATCTCTATTTGATTAAACTAAAAATATAGCCTAGGGATACTTAGTTGTGCAAACAATTTCAAGAAAAAACATGTAAAATTATGTTTTTAAGTGTTAGTTGTGTTTGTACTTTTGTTCGAATCACGCGGTTTGGTAGTGTTCTTGGACGCGGTTTGATAGTTTTGATTCACGCGGTTTGATAGTTTTGACTCAAACGGTTTGATAGTCTTGAATCAGGCGGTTTGATCATTTATGATCAGGCATTTTGATCATTTGTTATAAGGCGATTTGTGTCATACACCCAAACGAGGAATGGACGAAAACATGTGTCCGAAGGCGTGACGTCATAATAAATATCACACAAGATACAAAGAACGACCTCTAAGGATACGTTAGAAATCCAACATCATTGCATTAAATGAAAATAGTTAAAGTTTTACATAGGCTCAAAGATAATATGCGGAAGCGAATAAAAGTTTTAGAAATTGACAACGATGTTAAAACAGATAATAATAGTTCTTGAAAATCGGTCCAATGCAAGGCGAAACCATAAAGCAAGCAAAGACATCCATAGCTAAGCACCTGAGAAAAACATGCTAAAACGTCAACATAAAGTTGGTGAATTCATAGGTTTGAATTTAATATAAGAATGGACCACGCTTTTCAAAATGCATGTGACTATTATAACAGATACAATATCACATAAAAAGGTATTTACGTTGCGCTAAGCTCATAATACCGAGGCTAAATGTAATGGAAGTATGCAAAGTGCTTAATAAACTTGCCCTGACAAGCGAAAGATACACGAAACGCTTAATATAGAAAGACATCCATGTGTGTTTGTGTTTTGGTTTTATTTATCAAAAACGACTTAGTGAAAGTATAACGTTCTTCGTTGAATCCAGACACTTTTTCGAAAGTTACCATTTATAGAAAGTTTCCTTTTTAGGAAGGATTTTAGTTTCAAGATGTTAATACCGTCCCCTATATTTGTTAAGTTTTCATATTTTCAAAATGCACTAATTAGTCTTAATCGCTTAACTTCTATGTCTGTTTCGCTAAAACATAATAAAAGTTAATATTTTTGGAATCCTACCTCATTTATCAATCCCGATATCATTTACATATTTTTATGACATTTCAAATGTTTCTAATCAATAATCTAATGTTTTTATATGTTTCGCCAATGTTTAAAACGTTCAAATCAACCCGAAAGTGTCCGAAAACCTCATTTTATATTCCAAACAACACTATGACAAAATGGTTTTGCCGAAAAATCTTTCAAGTTTCATTTGGATATAACTTAGCCGTACGATATATGAAAAACGATATATGAAATAAGCTCTCCAAAAACTACTTTTACGCCTAATGAAAACATACCTAAGTCGCTCAAAATCTCAAAATCATTTCGGATCAGCAACTATGTTTTTCACAAACGCTTCCAAAAATCACGCCAAACTTCCCAATAGTGCCTAATCTAACCTATTCTCCATTTATAACTACTCGAACAACAAAACCACACTTTAACTAACCTAATCTCATCCACCTCAATATGGAAACACACTAATTACTTCACTTAAACCCTAGTCACAATATTTTTTTCTTAAAAGTTTCATTGTTTAACAAACCCATTTCATTTCTTTTTAAAAAAATTACACAAACACCATAGGATTCATAAATCTATTGCAAGAACATAAGAATGATATAAAGAATCAAGAGAAATGCTTACAAGAATCAAGAACAAAGAACAACAACACAAGATCTAAACCAAAAATCACTAGATCTTGAAAACCCACCAATAAATTTGAAACCCTAACTTTTAAATCTTGAACAACCCTTGAAAATAATAAACTAATACATGGATACACCTTAAATAACCTTAGATATGAACAAGAATCAACCTAGAATACTTGGATCTTGGAGGAAATCAAGAAAAAGAAACCCTAATAGGGTGTTTGTTGTGTGCCGTGAGCAAGAAGGAGAGAAAGAATGATGAGAGATTTTTTTTGAAGAGGCTTGGAAATATGAAATGACCTAGTATGTGTTATAACATGATATTTATAGGGAAAAGGGTGGTCTAGGGTTCCTTGGTTTGTAGTATTAAGTGTCCAACACACACAAGAGTGTGTGTGTGCTTTGTTCGGCCGAAACTCACCCACAAGGACTAAATGGTTCAATTTTGGGATCAAGGTTCAAGTATAACAAGTTTTGGTTTGTAGTTTTGGTCAAATGGTGTACATGTGATCAAGTATTGCATGCATAAGTCAAATAATGGATTCTTGTGCAAGAAGGGGGACATAGCTCATAAGACAATTTCTCATCTAACATGCACACAGAGTGGAATTTTTCAAAATAAGATGCCTTTGATTTAATTTCAAGACTTATGGTTGATTTGGTTTGGTTTAGGCATCTGAAATTAATAAGGAGGGGGGGATATGAACGAAATTTTTGATATTAAGACATGTTACGAATGATAACTCGGGTTTACATGCAAAGCGGTATAATTTGGGTTCCGTTAGGTCAAAAACGCGAAAAACGCAAATTAAATGTTAAAACGTAAAAATAAATATCGGAAGTGATCGTAAACTACGAAACACTTAGAAATGTAACGGATAAAAGGGGAGGGGGGCGGTTTCAGCCTCAGAGACTAGCACGATTTTTAGGTTTTCTAACCTATGTTTTGATCACAATAACACACACAAGCTGATAGTCAGAAAATAAAGAAGCGATCAAGCCTAATGTAAGGAAAATGTACTAACCGTGTTTAATCTAATATAACGCGGGTATTGTTTAGGCGGTACTTCTTCCTAAACCCTATACATGTTAATTCTGTCATAATTAACACATCCGCATAAAGCATTCATTGTTGATTATAATCTATCTTAGGAGAACAATAATGGTGATCTTATCGAACCCTAGCTCATTGAGACTTTACTAACTTACTGCTTAACGGCTCTTTCTATACTAGTAGTCCACTGTCCAGATCTTTACCAAAGGAATCAGAACGTCATTTGTTAATCCTAGGTCACCTGCTAGTCTAAATTGTTCACTAAACCAAAGGTAAAGACATGTCAATATTTATGATCCTATTACTCTAGATATATAAATCACGATATGGAGAGCTATCCCGGCATCTAGTCTACTTGGTCCGCACAACTAGATCTAGTTGAATGATAGGTCGCATACTTAAGCACATAAACGAGTATAAATTGATAAACATAAAACAACACCCAACGAATAAGATGCAATCGATATAAACATAAACTAAACGTTAAATTATCATAAACATGGCTAATACCTTAAGGTATTAGCCAATAACTATTGTAACTATACAAATGTCATAGACGAATAACTAAGGTAAACTAAACTGTTAAGAACGATACCAAAAACCGAACGCGTAATTAGAGTATAGAAATTACATGGGGTTCCTATGGATTGAATTGCGTTGCAAGACCTTCTTGGCTTCTCTTTTCATCTAAAAGTCGAACTTGGTGGTTAATGCCTTCTTCTCAGTCTTTGGTATAAGTTTTGCATACTAAAATTCGTATTTAGGGTTCGGTATTTATAGACCTTGGAATTTTGTCGATACGTCGTATTGAAAGAGTTCAATATGGCGTATTGGTGTTTCTTGGCGTGGGCTCCACGATTATTATATTCTAAGATATTCCATGACTTGTAATCCAATACAACATATGGCTTTCTTCTGAATACGGCGTATTAATTTTCCTTTGTGGATGCTGAGGGAAGTTTAGGGCACAAATACGCCGTATCTTCCTTGATGGATATGGTGTATTAGTTTTCGAAACAGTGCTCTTTCATAATTTCTTCGTTTAAGCTCCAAAATGTGTGCCTTTTGATTATCTTTCACCCTTTGCTAGATAATTACTGCAAATAACAAATATAAGCAATT